>AWUE01015765.1:0-69256 GCA_001974825.2 Corchorus olitorius | reverse complement strand
ACTTCCCACACACTGTCATCTCCACACATTCTCTCGGCTCATTCTAAGAAAACACTCCATAAACTCCCTCTTCCCACATACCATACACCAAAAATTTCAAGAGAGTCTCAACTTCCCTCTCCATAGCCACACACTTACCATACACGCAAAAAAAAAATCTCTCTTACCTTGAATCTGGTACCCTTTCTCTTTCGGCATAGGATAAAAAAATTCCCTCTTCCCTGAAGAATTCGAAGCTGCTCTCTCTGGAAAGCACATTGATACGCATGGACTCAGCCCAAAGATTCCCTCATTTTTTTAAACACTCCCTTTGATTACTTTCTCCTTAACCATACTCTTGCTCTCTTTCCAATTAAGTTGAATCAGGGGTTTCAAAGGGAGAGGAAGAAAGAGTTCAAGAAAGTTAGGGATTTGGGTTAGAGTTGAGAAATTGGGTCTCGATCATTTGGAAAGAGAGTGTTCATCGTGGGTTTATAGAATAAGCGTGGCTCAAGGGAAGAATAAATAGAAAAGAAGAGAGAGATAAGGCCATGGCGAGAGAAGAGGTTGTTCGGGGTTCGGGTTGGTGAGCAAAAACAGTGAGACGGCGGCGCTGGTTTGATGAGTGAAGGCATGGTCAGATCCGCAGTTCAGAAGAAGAAGGTGGGAGGGAAGAAGAAGTAGGGAAAAAAAGGGTTTTTATTAACCCTCATCGAGTCAAACGACGTCGTACAGGTAAACCCTCTTTTTTTTCCTTTTTTTCAATTAAGTCCATTTTATTTACTTTTATTGTGATTTGAGGCTTATTTGTGTGGTTTTTCTTTGCTTTACTTTTAATTCTATGGTTGATAGATCAATTTCTAGTTAATTTACATATGCTTGTGTGAGTATGGTGGGGTTTTGATGATTAAAGGGTGGATTTTGCTAAAAATTTAGGATTTAGTAGAAGGTTTGTGGATGAGATATGATGGATCATATTTTTGTTCATTTATTTTGGTTTTATGATTTATTTTGATGAAAGTTTATGTTTTAAAGTCTTAAATTGGTGTTTCCATGCTAAAGCTAAGATTTTGTTGGCCATGATGTGATGAGAAGATTAAAGGATAGTTAGAGTTTATGTGTAATTATTTCCTTTAGATTTTAACTTGAATTTAAAAGAAAAATCAAGTCTTTATTTTCAAGCTTTGATTTTTGAACATGGTTGATTCAAAGTTAGATTCATGATCCCTTTTGAGTTGATCTTGAGTATAAAAATGGAGCCTTTGATTTTAAAAGCTTAAACCTTTTTTAAATTCAAAGTTTTCATTTCTTAGAATTAAAGATCAACTCATGAAGAGATTAGTGAATCTCTTGGAATTAATTTTAGTTAAAGAATCTAAGTTTGGTTTTAAAAGCTTAATTTTCTCTTTTAAGTTTAACTTAAACTAAAGGAAACGGTTCTAATTATTGATAATTTGTGTTTTAATGCATTGGAAGATTCATACTTGTGTTTGGGTTCAATTAAGTGCCTGAAATTTTTAATTTTGTTGACATAAAGACATCACTTTCTTTCCTTTTACATTATGGTCCCTGATTTGGGACATTATTTGTGTTTAATTCAATTTCACCCCTGATTTAGGAATTTATCTTTTAATCTGTGTTGTCTTGCCCCGATTTGATTTCTATTGCTTGATTAAATGCAATTTGGCCCTTGATTTGGTGATTTTGTTATTTTGGATGCAATTTACTCCTTGATTTTGAAAATTGATGTCTTGATTGTGCAATTGGGTGTTTAATTCATATTTTTGACATTTAATTTATGCTATTTGATTCCTGAATTTTGCTAATTGTCTACTTTATGTGCAGAAAGGTCCCCAATAGACCCAGTCCGACCCATAAGTTTTTATTTCCTTTAGTTGTTGTTAATTTGTTAATTGGTCCAATCGGGCCTTGGTTTGTAATAATTTAGTAAGGTAGAATTTAATCGCATGCATATCATATTTACCGGTCATTGATTATATCTGTTTGCATATCATGCCACCATTATAAGTTTCGATCAATAAAGAGGCGTTTTAACTATGATGGGCTAATCTCGGGTAAAGGTGCTCTGGCACGACCTCTCGAGATTTCGCCCCGAGATTGAATGACCTTTACGAATATCCCCGGAGGGCCGGGCTAGGTTCGTGAAGGCCAATTCAAGTAAACTTCTTTTTATTAATCAACTAATAAACCGGAATTTGCATTCATCATTTCATACATACATTAATATTTAGGTCAAAGTTGAAGAATAAATGAAAATGAAAAAATGGAAAAAATGAAAAAACGGAAAAGAATCAATAAGCAACCGTGTTTTATGATGACGGGTGGATTCTAAGTAAGTGTACTCGGGTATGAATTATTGGTTTCCGCTCCGAGATTGAGTTATACTCGAGATACCCCCATAATGCGTGGCAAGGGTCTCAAGTTGATTTCAATTATATGGTTGTTTATTGATAAACAAAATTCACTCATTCATGCATCATTAAGCATTCGTAGTGTCTCTTCTAGGGATTAATAAAATTTGAAAGAGTAAAAATCATCATTTTCTTTAGAAACATACTAAAAGCAACCTTTTATTATTGACCCGCAATTAGATCTAGTTTGGCTTAGAGGTACCGTCACCTGACGGGCGTGCCGGGGGTGCTGATCCTTCCCCGGGCGTAAATGACTCCCGAACCTAGGTCTAGGTGATAAGATCGGACTCGTAGGTTTAGTGGGTCCCATGCCAAGCACCGGACCTCTTTAGACTGATTAAGACAATTAGGTGGCTAATCACACCTTAGAAAAAAGATTAGTGGCGACTCCATTTCCAACGTCATTTCGACAGGGTTCCCCGGACCCGAACGTTTCGACAGGTATTTCTGGGGAGGTTATCAAAATTTCATAGTATGGTTACCAAATTCAAAATGTTATTAAACTTTTATTATGTAGTAATCTAAATTTCAGGGAGGATATCAAACTTTCATATGAATGGTATCAAAATTTCATAGTTTAGTTTTCAAAATTTCATAAGAGGGTTATCAAAATTTCATAGTATGCAGATCAAAATTTTATAGGGAGATTAAAAAAAAAATCATAATGAGCTTATCAAAAAATCATATATTGGGAGGTTATCAAAATTTCATAGTGTGATCATCAAAATTTCAGAGTGTAATTACTAACAATTCATATGGAGGTTTATAAATTTTCATAACGTGGTTATCAATATATCATATGGAGGTTATCAACATCTCATAGTATAGTGTTGGTTATCAAAATTTCATTAGGTAGTTACCAAAATTTCATAGTGAGGTCTTCAAAATTCCTTAGGGAGGTTAACAAAATTTCATAAGAAGGTTAATAAAAAATTTATAAAAATGTTCTTGAAATTCCATAGTATCGTTATTAAAATTCCATTGGAAGGTTATCAAAATTTTATAAGGAGGTCATAAAAAATAGTGTAATTATCATAATTTAAAAGGGAGGTTATCATAATTTCATATGAATATTTCATTTAAATACATTGAGTCACGTGCAACGCACGTGAAAGCTAAAACTAGTATATATATATATATATATACCTTACTATTAAAGTTATCCCCAAACTGCTGTATGCTCAGTATTTGACTCTTCTCATGCTGATATTTGTCCAACATTGATTGGTTCGGAGAAACCAATATATATTATTATATATTTAGAATTCCAAATATAATATTTATAAATAATATTTAGAACATTGAATTATAATCAAAGTAAAACTCCATTTCCTTTTCCCAGGATAATTATTTGAATAAACATTAAATTTCTAACAATATTTCCTTCCATTTAACTTAATTGCGATTATATAAGATAAAATTTTACTTAAGAATTGAAATTACTCAGTTCCAATCATAAACCGAAAAATCAGAAACAAATACGCGGGGAAAATATATAGTACAATTATAATTACATCGCCTTTAATTAAAAGAAAAAACTTTCGTATAAAAAGATCTTTTGAGCTCCAAATTTTCAAAGAAATTAAGATTTTTGTTCATTATATATACACGATCGATCTAAATAACAAAAATAGGAAAGAGAAATGACGTCTACTTTTACGAGTACTCAATGATAGTAATAGTATATGAAGTGTTAATCTAACCCGAAACCGAATCAGAACTTAGAAGGGCAACATTAATAAAAGTATCAAGTATGGTATGGAGATAGAAGTTGTTGCTTGCACTGCATTGCAAAGTGAAGTTTAAATCTCAAAACTTTTCTTCTTTTTACCATTATTCTTTCTTTCTTCCTAATCCCCTACTTCCAAAGACACTGGACTTTGATTTTTTTTCCCTCCCAAATCAAGGTAAAGCTTACTCTGCCCATCTGCCTTGCATTTCCGATGTAAATATGAGGTTTTCTATTTTCTTAAATCAAGGTATTTTAATTAGATTCTATTATTATCGAGATTGATTCATTTCAAATAAGAATTATGAAATGTTAAAATCTTCCGAACAAATAAACTTGTATATAGAGACAACTTATTATCTCTACCGATTATCTATTAGTAGGTTATTATTCCTTTTATTATATTAATTTATTATATAATAATAATATTAAAAAAATATAAGTTCGCCAAAATTCCATGAAAGCTAATGATTTTTGTTTGACCACATGCACGATAACAAAGTTTTATATGCTTATAGCTTCCCATGCAGATTTTTTTCTTTTGGGGTTTATTTTACAGAATATTAGCTTTATTTTGATGAATTACTTAGAGATATAGTAGAATTTAGATAATGCACTTTTAGAATGAAAGAGAGGTTGTGTTTTGCTTTATATATGTGAATTATTTGTTTTGATGTATGAGTTTCTCCTAACTGATTAACTTATAGCCAATGCAATATCTTCTTACTTACTAACTTAAACAACTACAAAAAATATAGGCCTAATAAGAAGATGGCTGTAGCGCAAGCGCAAACCATCCTGCTTGTTAATAATTAATTATATCAAGTCATCAGCTTAATTACTGAGGCCGTTCATGCTTTTGAGATTGTTCGTAAGACTAAGAGATCATGATCAATTTTATATACATGCTAAGTGCATAAATTTTTTTTTTAATGAGCCTGCTGCGGTAAAAGCCTTGTTGGACCTTGATTAATTAATTCAAAATCAAGCCGCATAGGTCGAATTGAAGGAAGTTCTTACAACACAACGTTTGAAATTAACATTACATGTTTATATTAATGTTCTAATTATTAATATGTTAATTAATATGTTTGAGCTTCAATTATAATAAAAACTTGCTAATTATTATTCGAAACTCCTTTAGATCAAGACAATGATCAATCAATAACGTTATTAAGTGGAGTAATGTCTTGATGAGTCCAACAGTGAATAGCTATAAATAAATCATTTTAAATCCGAGCATTTTCATGTGGGGTTTTTTTTCTTTTAAGAAATAAAGGTGCCAATTTTTTTTTGGCCAGAACTAAAGGTGCCATACTGCCATTTGATAATTGACTTTTTTTTTACTCTTTTAATAATTTAAAAACTTTTTATTTTTCAACTCTAAACTATATAATTTAGAAATTTATTTCCAAGTTCCAAGCAAAGCTAGAATACCATAATTATAAGTAGATAGTTTGTTAGGAAGGGATAGCAATGGGAGAAGTCAATAGCGTGTGGGGAAGTTGGGATATCAAATTCAAATACTTTTTTTGCCTTTTTCATGGATGGCTACCTCGCACTCCTCTTTCGTTAAGAAAGCTGGCAATTAACATGCTGATGATATCAGAAACCCAAACCCATATGCATATATGCTATTATATAAACTCAACATTGGCGCATTAAATTATTGCTACGTACAGAAAAAAAAAAAAAACAAAAACCATTTTAAAGATGGGAATTATTATTATTATGAATCAGAATATTATTAAAATTTCTCAGCTAGGTTTTTTGCTTTTGCTTTCGCTATTGCTTGCAGGGTACAGGGTGTTTGCTAAGGACACTACTAATACTGTTAGGTTTGATGAAAAATATGAAATTACATGGGGAAATGATCATGTTCTCCTCTTGAATCAATCAACTCAAGTTCAGCTCTCTATGGATCTCTCTTCTGGTTACCTTCTTTTCCTCATCAATATTATTTAGAAGAAAATGATTTATACAATCTTAGAAAGCTTAATTTTATCGAATCTAATTATACATTTCCTCCTTAATTTGGCTAATCATGCAGAAGAGGTCTTCAAGATTCCCATATAGACCAATTTCTCCTACCTTTTATATATACACGACATGCATGACCCAACATTGCATGTCAACACTTTTGAATTATCACTCTTTAAGCTAGCCTAATTGTCAATTAATTCCCACTATATATATGTTGTTATACTTATATATGTACTTATATATTGTTTGCAAATTCATATTCAATTCTATATATATATACTTATTTAATAAATTATATATATATACACAATTTTAATTAGTATCTAGGATTTCTTCAAATATATATATATATAGCTAGGTATCTATATGCTATATTTAGGATTGAGCACCAATAAGCGAATCAAATAATTATTATTGCTAGCGAACGTTAATTTTTATTTAAAATTATAATAATAATCAGTGTGTTTAACTAGTTTCTTCTTCATTTTTAGTTAATTATTATTATACAATAATAACTTTAATTTAAGGAAAAAATCTGCATTTGTTTTTTAATTTGTTAATGTTCCCAATTTCACAGGAGCTGGATTTGGGTCGAAGCTGAGTTATGGTAGTGGATTTTTTCATTTGAGAATAAAGCTACCGGGGAAGGATTCTGCTGGAGTTGTTACTGCATATTACGTAAGTTAATTATGCTGATTAATCAAAGTAGCTAGGAAATATATAATATATTAAACCGTATATTATATATTTTCTTCAAAAAAAAACCGTATATTATATATAATATCCCTCTGATGGCTCTTTTCATTAATTATTATAAGTTTCTTTCGTAATGACTATTGACAGCTAACATCACAAGGCGACAAGCATGACGAGCTGGATTTTGAGTTCTTGGGTAATAGAGAAGGCAAGCCTATCACCTTGCAAACCAATGTGTTTGCAGATGGAATTGGAAATAGAGAGCAAAGGATATTTCTCTGGTTTGATCCTACTGCAGATTTCCATACTTATCAAATTCTTTGGAACCAACACCAAATTGTGTAAGAATCTTAATCCATATATGCATATGTACGTATACCCTTTCTTTGCACATATCCACCATTTCACGTTTTTCAATTAATCTATTGTAACCATGAACCATCGGTGTTGTCATTGTAGATTGGGCGCGTTAGGCTACCTGTTCAGATAAGGGCTTCACCTATATAAAAAAATGTTCAATTTCAAGCTTAACTTTTGAAATTGGTCAAATTAGGGCATAACTTTTCAATTTTGTCTCAAATAAGGGCTTTATATGATTGTTAATCACTGGAAAATTGACACTTGCCACTTGAAAATGGAAATGTTGAGCCCTTATTTCAGTCGTTAGGCTCTTATTTGAGCAAAAAATTATTAATGGGCCCTTATTTAACCAAATAGAAAGATTGAATCCTAAATCGAACATTTTTTTATAAAGGTTAAACCTCTATTTGAGCATTTAGCCAATGGATTATAACCATTTATCTTTGTCTCATAAGTCATAACTTGACTTTAATGGTAAAATTTTGGTTAGACCGTTATTTGAGTATTTAGTTTAGTTTGAAATGATATAGGTATATAATCATAAAATTTTTTATTTTATTTGATTTTAATGCGAAAAGAATTTTAAGAAATAGGTTTTTCTAAAAATAATTTTAACAATAAATTTTAAAATTTGGACCTAACCATTCGTGCTAACTCTTACCTTAAACATGATTTTAGAGATGTCAAGCAAACCTGAGACGAATATCCTATGTGCATAAACACCTCTACTTCCTTCTCTATACTTAATACCAATATTATACATGATTAAATACGAAATTTATTTCATGTGCTTTCAATTTAATTTAATGTGATTTACTATATTTTGAATGTGTATATATCTTAATTGATATTGATATATATATATATATATATTTGTCAGATTCTATGTGGATAACATCCCAATTCGAGTGTTCAAGAACAACAAAAACATGGGTGTTGCGTACCCATGGCAACCAATGAAAATAGAAGCAAGCTTGTGGAACGGAGAAAGTTGGGCAACCGATGGAGGCCAAACTAAAACGAATTGGAGCATGGCACCCTTCAAGGCTAGTTTCCAAGGATTTGATATAAGTGGTTGCCCCATAATTAAGAACTCAAACAACAATCAAGAATGTTATTCTCCCAAGTATTGGTGGAATTCAGAGAAATATTGGAAGCTAGACTCCAAGCAACAAATGGAGTTGGAAAATGTTAAAAATAAATACATGTACTATGACTATTGTTCTGATAAGCCCAGATACCCTATACCTCCTCCCGAGTGCCTTCATCAATAGCATAGTTCATGATGAGTTAATTAATAAGTTGTAAAATAAGAATATAAAGATGATGAGATGAGGAGAATTAAAAAATAAACAATTTGTACTTAAAAAAATGTTCTTGGACAATCCATTACTCATAAAAATCAATGTTCAACAAGTAACTGTTTATTATCTAAAAAAAATTAACTGTTTGTTTATTTTTTTATCAGCAAGATATGGCATTCATAACCATAGTTTTCGAAAACCGGACTGGATTGAACAGTTCGATCAGGATTCAGCAGTTAATACTGTCCTATCAAAGACATTAATCGCGGTTCCTATGAACCACTTGAGAACTGGTTTGACCGGTAAACCCGAAACCGGTAGTTATCCGGTTTTCTCTTTAAAAGGACAAACTTTTTCAATTTGAATAAAATTAAATAATGGTTTAAATTAAAAAAATCCATTAAGGACAAAAAAAATGTTCTTGGACAATCCATTACTCATAAAAATCAATGTTCAATAAGTAACTGTTTATTATCTCAAAAAAAAAACTAACTGTTTGTTTATTTTTTTATCAGCAAGATATGGCATTCATAATCATAGTTTTTGAAAACCGGACTGAATTGAACGGTTCGACCAGGATTCAGCAGTCAATACTGTTCTATCAAAGACATTAATCGCGGTTCCTATGAACCACTTGAGAATCGGTTTGACCGATAAACCCAGAACCGGTAGTTATTCGGTTTTCTCTTTAAAAGGACAAACTTTTTCAATTTGAATAAAATTAAATAATGGTTTAAATTAAAAAAGTCCAAACCGTCGGTTTTAGGGTTTCATTTTTTGATTTGGGAATATTCTTTCTCTCTCTCTCTCTGAATCTCATCTCTCCCTCAACTCCTCTCATGGCCATCGCCCATCAGTCGCCTCCCATTGTCGCCACCCTCGATCTCATGTCACTGCCTTACCAACCCTCTGAATCCGATCAACGGCAGCCACCTATGACTCCCTTGATGTCAGTGGTCCGTTCCTTTGTTTAACTAATTTAAAGCCTTGACTGATCTTCTATTATACTTGGCCTTGCATTTTCGATGTCCCCAATATCACATGTAGGTAGATACTTTATGACTATGAGTTAAAAAAAGTTAAATTGAAAACTTTATCTTTAGCTTGGGTAGTGCCACCGTCGGATATATGGGCACTTTTGAAACACATTTCAATGCTGCAAACTCTTTTCTTCCTTTCTTTAAAATGACATTTTGCTTCCATATTGGAAGGGGACAAGGCTAACATGTTTTTCATTCTCTTTGCTCATTGAATCGCCCGGTCGATTCAACTGGTCCGACCGATTGAACACGTCGACCGACTTCCTGTCTGGTTTATTAAACGGGTCGCTTATTAAAACCATGCTCATAACCTCAAAAGGAAATTAAACAACATAGTTAGGATCAAGCTCCACAATAGAGTTTTGTGGAGGATCCATCATATTACATAACCTGGGAAAAGAGGTTCTCGAACTATCAGCAAAAAGTTCACAAGAAATATGCGTAGGGGGATTGTTGAAATAACAAAGTCTTCAAGCATTGAAATGCTACCCTTAGCTAGTTTATCAGCACACTGGTTCCCCCCTCCCCGAAGGTGTGCCTCAGCTCCTGGGCACTGGAGTGGTCCAAAATGCACCTGCGATTGTCCAACAACACAATCAAGTTGTGTTTCTCATCAAAACAATTAAGAAGAAGATCAAGCTGTGAATTAGACTCCATAATGATATTTAGGATGTTCCTGCTTTTGGCCAAAAGAAGACCCTCTCTAATGGCCCATAACTCGGCTACAGTACTGGTAGTTATCCCAAGTATACGTTGGAAACCAAGGATGAAATTCCCCTGGTAGTCCCTAATGATGCCACCTACACCAGCAGGGCCAAGATTTTTCTGCGATGCCCCATCAGTATTGATTTTAAAATGACTAGTAGGGGGTGGAATTCAGCTAATTTGTTGGGTGTTATGAAGATTCCTATTACCAGGGGCCTCTGAAGTAGCGAAGAATTCAGCCGCCTTTTGAAGAATATTAGCCACAACCCTATCAGTAGAGCTAACAGTCTTACCAAAACAGAAGGCAATTCTCAGCTTCCAGATTTCCCAAATGGTAAAGGAGAAGATGATGTTCCAAGGGATGGTGTGTTGAGCAGGCTTAGTGTACTTAGCATTCCCTTTGAACCACTCACTCAGACTCTGTTGGAAGGATTGATGAACAGCGTCAGGAGGTTTGAGAGCCCTCCAAACACTAGCTGCTTGTTTGTAATTTCTCAAGTCATGGGTAACTGATTCAAGAGCATAATTGCAGATAAGGCAATTAGTGGCAGTAGAGATTCCTCTATGAGCCAAAAGATCACGCACAACCAACCTTGTTATGAGAAACAAGCCAAATAAAGGAACTAATTTTTGGCAGAGTAGGCCATTTCCATATCCAGCTCCAATCACTCCATCAGATCTCATTTGCCCTTTATCAATTTGATAAGTCGAACTGAGGGAAAAATCCTCATTAGTAGCAAACTTCCAGGCAAGAGTATCATCCCCATCCCTTGTGATTTGCAAAGGAATGCTTTTAATAACATTCACAATGTCAGAAGGGAGGAAGTTGAAAGTATCTTGTTTCCAACAACCATCTTCATCAATTAAATCTTTGACCTTAGTAAAGTAATCTTGTAGGTGTAAAGGCCCGATGAAGAAGTTTCTAATTTCCCCAAGTCCAGTCTAATCTTCAGTCCAGAAACAAGTTTTATTCCTCTTTTTAGAATCCACCTAACCCCTTTGTTAATGATGTTGCTATGCCTTTTCATAGGGGGGAGGCAATTTTAAAATTTTTTGCCCATTTGTGCTAAGATACTTACAACTGACAGACTGAACCCAAGGTGTTTCCTTATTCTCCAGCAACTGCCATCCCAATTTAGCCATATAAGCATTATTAACATGCTTAGTAGATTTGAGACCAAGGCCACCATTGTTTTTGTGCTTAGTGGTAGTATCCCAACTTATGAGATGGAGTTTTTTCTTCTTGCTGGTACTCCCCCAGAGGAAATTTTTGCAAATTCTGTCAATATGATTTTGAGTAGAGGCTGGGAGCTTCATTGCTTGCATGTAATATGCAGTAGTAGAAGTCAAAGTGGAGTTGATAAGAGTAGTTCTCCCCGCGAGAGAGAGAAACTTAGCTTTCCATCCAACTAACTTGCTGCTAACTTTTTCAATGATGAAATGGCAAGTATGTTTTTCAGGTTTCTTGTAAGAAATAGGAAAGCCAATATGTTTCCCTATATTTGTGACACTATCAAAACCGAGATTGTCAGCAATGACATTCTTCAAAACAGGGTTTGTGTTCTTAGAAAAAAAGAATTTTGGACTTCTCTAAATTAACCAACTGACCTAAGACATGACAGAATTCCCCAAGCACCTTGTTAATTAAAACACAATTATCTAAAGTGATCTTAGCACATAAAATTAAATCATCAGCAAAGAACAAATGGGTAATAGGAGGGTCATCCTTCAAGAACCTAAAAGTTCTCCGCTTACCAGTGTCAATATTATTCCTAATGAGAAGAGAGAGATACTCAACACAAATGATGAAAATATAAGGGGAAAGAGGGTTTCCCTCTCTAATACCCTGAGAAGGTTTAAAGAACTCAGTTTTTCACCATTAAGGATCACAGACATCTGGGCAGAACAAATGCAATGCATAATAATGTCAATGAGAGCAGAGGGAAAGTTAAAGAAAATCAGCGCATTCCTAATAAAACTCCACTATAATCTATCATAGGCCTTATCTAAATCCCACTTAATAATCATGTCACCAACCTTACCTTTCTTCTTATTAAAAGAGTGGACAATTTCTTAGAGTAGAATGACATTGTCGGCACTCTTACGGCCAGGGAGAAAACTAGCTTGGTTGGGACCAATAATATCACAAAGTAAAGGCCTACTGCGATTGACAATCACTTTAGACACAATTTTGGAAGCAGTGTTGCATAAACCAATAGCGCGGAAATGGGAGACAAGCTCAGGGTTATTCACTTTAGGGATGGGAGAGATAAGATTATCATTCTAACCATTAGGGTTCCTATTAGTCTCAAAAACATGGATGATGTCCTTAAAGATGAGGTTTTTAGTGCTAGACCAACATCTCTGAAAGAACCCAAGGTGGAGACCATCATGGCCAGGGGCTTTATGAAGTTTCATGCCAAACAAGGCCATGTAAATCTCTTTCCTAGTGGGCAAGGCAGTAAGAGTATCATGACAAGAAATATCAAGCTTAAGATTAGGAGGGGAAGAAAGGCTAAAGTTTCTGGAATTATAAGAAAGAGATGTAGTATACAAAGCTTGGAAGTGGGTAACAACAAAGGATTTATGGTCAGAGGGATCATCAATCCAGTTACCCCTGCTGTTTTCAAGAGCATGGATTTTGTTTCCCCTTCTCCTAATGACAGTAGAAGTATGAAAAAAAAAAAGGTGTTCTTGTCACCATCAACAATCCAGTCAATTTTAGCTTTTAACTTCCACAAATCTTCTTCTTGTTTAAGGATGTCTTGATACTCAATGAGAAGGTCTCTTTGAAGGTTAATAAGAAAGGAACTATTATAAGCATCAAGACTCCTCTCAAGACCTTTAAGTCTAGCAGAAATGATTCTCTTCTTATTGTGAATGTTACCAAAAACATCAACATTCCAACTTTTAACAGCATTAATGAACTTATCGGTCGTGCTGGAAAGATCACTAGTAGAATTAAACCAGATGGAGTGAACAAAATCTTTAAATTCAGGGTGTCTGGACCAGCACCACTCAAATTTAAAAGGTTTGTTGCTAACACCATTGGACACATGTAAAAGATCAAGCAAGATAGGATTGTGATCAAAACTGGTTCTAGGCAAATGATACAACTTGTCATTAGGAAAAAGGGTATTGAAGGAGTCATTACCTCAGGCTCTATCAAGTCTCTCCCTAATGATTAAACCATCACAGTTGTTATACACCCAGGTAAATTTAGAACTAACACAACCTAAATCAACCATATTACAGTCATTCATGCAATCTCTATATAATCTAGCTCTATGGGGATTAATAGCATTACCGCCAAACTTCTCTTGCTGTCATTAAAATCACCTAAAATAGTTCAAGGAGTGTTAAAACACTACAAACAATCCTAAGCTCATCCCACAGAAGCTTCCTCTTGTTCAACCTAGGACTAGCATAGATGCCACTGACAGCAAAATTAAAGGAATTATTTTCAAAAGTTACCTGGATTTCAGCGTGAATAGATTGATCCCCGTGGCGTAGGATATTCACATTGACTTCCTCGTGGTTCCAGAGCATCCACAGGCCATCAGCAAAACCAATTGGATCGACCAGATGCATGTTGGAAAAGCCTAAATTGGCTGCAACAGACTGAGGACGAGATCCAGAAATTCTGGTTTCAGATATAAATAGGACGAAAGGCTTATGCATCCTCACCAAATCCAGACAGGTTCTTCTAAAACAATCTCTTGTCGCACCACGACAGTTCCAGTAGAGGATCATTGATAAGACGTTTGGTTTGAGACCCCACCATCAATTAGCAAGTTGGGGGTTGGTGTGAGTCTCTCTCCCCGTCCAGTCTTTCCAAATCACATTGGCATTAAGATGGCATTCCGGCATCACTACAAAGTTGTACAGAAAGGTCGGTTCCCCTTACTTTCGTAGAAACTCTTTATAACGCTGGTCTCCTGGAATCCTTGTGTAGGATGATGGTGCTCTTGACAAACTCCATTTCTGATTCGTAGATGAAGCTCATCATTGTGTCCACTATCTATGGTTCCGGTGACGGGTTTCTCAGTTCCCCTGCCACAATTTCCACCAGCTGCTTGAACATCCTTTCTTTTTCCTTCTCAGTGAGGTCTAGCAGATCATCCTGATCCATTAGCAAGTGAGTGTGGTGGTTGGGGTTTAAGGGGTGCTTCGCTGCAACTATGTTGTGCCAACCCTTGGTCAGAGGGAAAGAAGTGTTGGTCGGAGTGGGGATCGATTCGCACTGAATCGAGCTGTAGAGAGCCCGATCAAGGACTATCCCTATGTCCTTGTAGAAGACATAAAGTTCCTGCCTGAGAGATGGCAGAGGGATTTGTCTCACGGTGGGGGTGAGTGGCGGGAGGGGGAGATTTGATGGTGGCAGATCCGTTAGAGCTATCTTGAAGATGGGTAATAACAGAAATGACGTTAGGTAGGTGGGGTTTTAGGTTAGAATTTAAGAGGGAAGTATTGCGGTTGGTTTTAGGGTAATTAACCTCCATAAGTTCATGAGAAGCACCCATCGTAACAATCTGACATTCTACAAAGTCAGAATTTTTCTGAAAATTACAATTCTGCATTTTTGAATTTTCATTTCGTCCCTCCAAACTACTTTGGTCCAGCTTGCCATTTTTAAAAGGGGACTGACTATTGCTAGCGATTTGGGTTTGTAGAGGCCCCTTGAGCATGGTTTGCTAGGCTTGAAAAAGCTGGCCTGAGGAAGAACCATTAGAAGAGGATATCTGTTTCATCCAGTTACCCTTGGAGTTGTCAGATTTTTGAATCCGGTCGATACTGTGTTGACTCGTCGTTGACTTAGGAACTAGAATTCCGGCCGGTTTACCAGAGTTAAAATCCACACCATTTTTGTTGTTTCTAGTTTTCCTTCTAGAGACAAGCATCCAAGGCCCATACTACTGGTGTCCTCTTTGTCTTTGGATGGATCCAAAGCATTATCAATGCTATCATAAATTTCAGTGGCTTCCTCAACCACTACATTTAAGTTTTTTTTCTATAGGTGGTTTTAGTTTCATTAATATCCATACTATCCTGTTGTCAGTGCTCAAGTGAGGTGCAGTTATTGGCATTATGGCCAATACACTTAAAAAATAGACCTGCTACCGATTCATATAGAACAACTTGTCTAAATTTGCCAAGCTTGACAGTGTGAATTAAAAGACTGTCAAGACCGACTTTAATACAAAGTCTGGCATACCTTCCCCTACTATTACTTACTGTCGCGGTATCAAATCTAAGGAGGATTCTTAATTGATTTTCGATTTTCCTTAAGGTATGCGAATCGAAGAATTCAATTGGGAGTCCTGGTAGACGTGCCCAAACAGCAGTAGTAGTGAAAGTAGCCTTCTCAGGCCTGAAATTAGGCTCCCTGATAAGACCCAATTTCTTATATATTTTCTATGCAATGTTGCCTTGTTTTGGTAGTCGTAAGTGTCATTTTATCCTCATATTTCTCATATTTTCTATTTCAGGTCCATTGTGAGCTATTATTTACAAAGATGAAGATTTGGAGCAATTTTGGATCAATTTGGAGAAACTACTGATTTTGGTCCATTTTAGCTTAGTGGGCCCATTAAGCCTGTTTGAGCCCATGAAGCCCAAAAGCTAAGCCCGAATATTTGGAAGATCCAATTCTGATATCTCTAGGCCCAATTCGACATCCTTAAAGCCCAATGACTTATTCTAAGCCCAATCAGTAAGTATGATGCAGTAATGCAAATAATTCTAATGATGTCATAATTCAAAATCCTCTGTTGACTAGGATTTGAATGCAGCAGTTTGGAAGAAAACTCATAACTTTTGATCCAGAGCTTGGAGAAATGCAAATGAGGTACCGTTGGAAAGCTAATTCCAGGCTCTACAACTTTCTATTTTGCCTGAAACCTAGTTCTTCTGGGACAAATGATGAAATTGCCCTTGAAGTATTCTGGACAGTTTTGACTCAATCCTAAACCGACTTGAAGAAGGGATGGATAAAAATTCCAGCTGGCTTTGCTGACATGGAGATGTGATATTGGCTTGAAAATATCCCTAATTAATGCTAAAAGTATATTTTAGCCAATTAGAGCTCTTACTTGGAGATCAAGTTGTGTAAAATCCAACTTAGACTAGGATTAGGAAATTAGGATCAATCCTAACCGTTGGTTGCAAATTATCCAACGGTGGAGATTAATTCTCAGCCACCTAAACCGACCTAGGACCTCTATAAATAGAAATTCAACCCATAGGAAAATCACAATTTTACAATTTCCTGTATTTTGATCAGATTTTGGGGAGAGAAAATTCTCTCAAGGTGACGTATCGTTTAAGGGGCTGCCTTGAACGAAATTTCCTTCCTTTGTCTTGTAAGTTTGCTTCTCATGGTGTTTTGCACCATAAGTGAGTAGTTTTCTTGATACTTTTCTACTTTGAACCCATTTTTATGAGTTAATCGATTTTATCCATGGTGAGATCCTGTGTTTAGTTTCTTTATCAATTGATTGATGAATTGATGATAATCTCTTTTGATTATGCATACTTGGTATGTCTTATCTATGTGGTGTGTGATTGATTTGATTAATTCAATGATTTTGATCATGTTAATGAGTTTTCATGCTAACCCTGGATTTATTGATTAGATTTGATTAATTGCTTGTTAGGAAGGTGCAGCCTAATTAGTTGATTAATTGGATCTCTGCTAGATTAGATTCGATGAATCTTTAGTAATTGAATCTAATTGTTAGTAGCGAAATTCAGTTATGTTGGTGAATTGTTAGTAACTAATTTATTGAATTGGGTTGAGTATTGATCTTATGCCTTTATGAATCTTTAGTAATTTTGTGCATATGTTTGGAGTGTCTATTGATCTTTATGCTTTGTTAATTGCATGATTAAAGAATCTTTAGTATTGAATTAGGTAATTGATAAAATGGTTAAGTTGTGAATCTTTAGTAGCAATTTAATTATCTTTGATATAGATTGAGATAGGATGAATCTTTAGTAGCAATTTAATTATCTTTGATATAGATTGAGATAGGATGAATCTTTAGTAATCTGATTCTCTGCCAAAGACTTGTTTAACCTAATTAGTAATTTATTGATCCGTGATCCATGATATTTTTGATTAATTTCATATTTAGGTGGGGATAAGTAGGAAAGTATTGTTAATTTATTTATTGCTTTCTTAGTTAAATTTAGATTTTTCCTTGATTATGTACTTTCCTATAATTTGGTACTTATCGTGTTTGTTTTCTTAGTTGTTTTGATTAGTCAATAGCATCATGTTTTCTTCGTAAGATTGACCCTGACTTGCCCTAGCTACTATAGTTGGAGTTTGTTAGGATTTATTTTATGATTGTTTGACGACAGCGATCGCTCCCATTTACGAATGGAAAGGAAGTATGGTCCAATGAACCATGGTCCCCCAAACATAACTTTCTGATAATCTTCCTTGTTATGAAATCTAAACAAGAAATAGTCATAGCCAAGATCAATACATTCCATTTTATGCTCAGGTTTCCATTGTGCCTTGACTTTAGGAAAAAGAAATTTATAGCCCATATTTCGGCCATAGGCTTTAACAATAATCGCATTCACCCAGGGGTGCAGATTCTTTTCTTCTTTTCTTTGGAGAGGGAGATAGAAGCAACTCCCTCTTCATCCTCTAATTTAGAGTCAGAGTCTGATAAATCATTAAAGAAAGCAGGGGAACAAGTGAAAGAGATTTGAGCCTCTTCCCTATCAGCCACCAGCAAGTACTTATACGAGGAAACATTAGCATTATATGGTGGGATCTGGTCGTGACTAGGTTCAGCTCCCATAGGAGTATTATGTTGCATCTCAGCAGGGTTAAGAGGAACAGAGTATTCAATGGTGGATGAGTTATCTTTCATTTTTTTAGTGCTTTTGAAACAGGATCGAAATCCTCTCCAGGGGGCCAGGAAGGGAGGCCGTCGGGATCGTGGAAGGAGAGTGGGAGGAAGGGGGAGAGTTGAGAACGTCCATTAAGGCCTTTAGATTATGAGACTGTTTATTATCATCTCATACCATTATTAACACTATATATAATGAGAGTCCCCTAACAGAGGACTATTCATTTCTTCCAATGGCCAAATAACATGTGGCCTTTTTTTTGTTCTGTTGCTGCACTCTGGTTCCTCTTGGGCCTTTCTTAAATCTCATCCGGAATGTCATGAAGCATATTAATGGTGGTTCTTTATGTATTTTTAACTATCAGAAGCTAATGCTTGGTAAAACTAATATAGGCCCTGTTTGCTAGATCTCTTTTGAAAAAACAAGGTTATCCATGAATCTATTTAATGATACCTCCTAGGTGGCTAAATGATAGCTATGAATATCTCTAATTTGAAATCAATCTTGTTGCAAATGCATTCCATTATATGTTTTTCCTCATATCTATGTCCAATTGCAGGGAATGTTCTTTCATTTTTTTTTTGGCATCGAGAATAGTTGTATCTGTAGAAGGTCCCCCTCCAGGCATTGGCATTCTTCTTAATGGCTTAGTTGTAAAGCAGGCTGAGAAAAATTCTCCTGCAGTTGTGCCAGTTAGCATAATGATTTCAAGGTTAAATTACTTAACAAAATACCTTTAGACATTAAACCTCATTTCATTTATGTGATATGTCTTATTATGTTAGTATGCTATTAACTAGACCATAGAAAAAAAGAAAGTAGGCATTTAAAGACTAAATTGAAAGAATTGGGTTTTGGCTGCCAGCTTCTTTTTCCAGTTTCACTCACGAGGTCTCTTACTAGGCGATGTGCTTTCATCAGTTTAGGCAAGGAATCTCGGTTGAAGAGGAATCGGGGCGACATAAGCCATTTAATTAGCAACCGCTTTCCTTCAATTCAACTCCCACTATGCAAAAGCTTTTTCTCTCATATTCACTTCTCAAGAAGATATAGAATAGGTAGTTCGCTTAGCCGCAACTGAAGCCATAAATCTTTCCCGGATGCTCCCACGGTTCGTCGGTCGGACTCCTCACTGGAAAAAGAATGGCAAAAGTTGGTCGTAGATCAGGGCTTTCTTCAAAGGGAAAGGGAAGAACCCTTTTGACTGGAGCCATGGACCCAAAGTGAGTCTTTTTGCTCTTTCTTCAAGGCATCTAGCTACGGCGGAATCTTTCACTGCAGCACCTGTGCTATAGACCGGCTTAGATCTCGACCTCGGTCGAATGGTTCTCACTTTGGCTACGTAAGAGAGAATAAGAAAAAGAATGAATTTCTATGAAATGAAAAGGTTTCACGGGAATTGTCTTGATCGTCTGATATCATTGAGAAATAGGAAGAATTGAACGATTTCCTGCAATTCTTCCCAAGTATGGAATGACTAAAGAATCAAGCTACAAGTCTCGATCTATACAAAACGCACTGGATTTTTGTGTTTCTTTCGGTTTCATTGATAGCAGAAGACCATTACTCTATAGGGGCGCTAGCGCTTTACTAATAGAATAGAAAGTAAAGGGGCCTGAAAAACGTAATAGGTCTGTTCTCAAACAACCGATGGTTTCTGTTTTTGTTTTCCTTTTTTCCTCCTTTTAAACAGATAATAATAAAGCTTAGTTGACTCTGTTTTAGAAGTACTTGGTTGTTCACTTTTTTCATTGATTTGAGTTCAACGCGAGCATGTATTTTCTTATATCCTTATATTCACATTGACAATTCTAATTTCCCCCCTTTTATATAAAAAAAATGAGTAAAATTTCTAATTCGTTGTTGTGTAAGGGGGAGAATAAGATGTAAAATATATACTCCCTCTGTCCCATATTATCTGTCCATTTTGACCATATCACAAATATCAATAAAAGTTGGTTGGAACACAAAATTCTATTCCCTCTGTTCCTTTTTATTTGTCATCACTCTTTGTTCCTTTTTATTTTTCATCTTACACTACCAAGAAAGCATTAATTATCTATTTTCCAAATCTACCCTTCTTTAATTAAAGAAAGAGAATGAATATGTGGGTATAGATGAATATTTAATTAAGGTTGTTATGGGAAAGTAGACTAAAATATGCATAAAATTTACATACTAACTAACTTTTTACTACTTTTCTTGGTTGAAGATGTTAGTTATCCATGACAAATAAAAAGGAATAGAGAGAGTATAAGACTTTTACCATACTTTACAATATTACCCCCAACTTTACTTAACATGTGTTTCTCTTCCCATATTAAATAGGGGTAAAAATTAGTCACAAGTGTCTTGATTATCTAAATTGGATAGATAATTTGAGACAAAAAAAAAGTCCCAAAAAGGGACAGATAATATGGGATGGAGGGAGTAATACTTTTCTTTTCATGAACATTAACATGTATTCAGTTAGAGCTCGTTTGGCATCGTTTCCGTTTCCTGTTTTCTATTGCCAATTTTTTGTTTTTGGAAATAAAACAGTGAAAACATGTTTGGCAAGCTGTTATTGTTTTCAAAAATTTTGGAAACAGAAGAAATGTTTTGGAAAAAAGTGGAAGCAAGAATTTTGTGTTTTCATGTTTTTCCAAAACACTTCCAAAACACAAAAGCACAATGATGAACAGTAACTCACATGCTTTTTAACCATTTTTTTAACTTTTTTATTTAAAAACATACAACCAAATTGTATATCCAAACATGTTTTTGTTTTCAAAAATTGACAGTGTAACAAAAAATAAAACGAAAACGAAACAAAAACAAAAAACAAAAAAAATGAAAACGATGCCAAACGACCCCTTAGTTTCACTAATTGATAATTTGAATATTCTAATTGTGGCTTGAAAATTGCAGGTCAACGCAATCCATGTACACATTAGGCAATTTGATGCTGATTACTTTTTAGGGGTGTTCAACGGTCGGTTTGAATCGAGAAAACCGATCGATTCCAGCCAAAATCGGTCTAATCGAGGCAGTTTTGCCGATTTGTTGGGACAAACGATTAAGGTGTCGGTGCAAACGGTTAAGTCGGTCCCGTTAAGGCAGAAATGAAACCGACCGAGAAACCGATAATTAAAACGACGTCTTTTTGAGATATATATTATGTAGTATATTTAGTTTAATTTTATTATATTTTATTTAATATATATATATTAAAAATCTGTAAATATATAAAGGTCAGAAAATGTTAAAACCCATTTAATTTTTTTTTAATTTCTGTCTCCGTCTCTCGACTTTCTTTCCTCTCTCTCGACTCTTGATCGATGGCGCCTTTCCTCTATTTTCATGGTTGTCATCGCCGGACAACCCCCATTTTTGGCCTTTCTATTCTTCTTTTTATATCAGAAGTCATGTTCTTTCTCTCTTGTTTTGAATAGCAAAATATAGTTTCCCCAATATTCAAAATGCAAAATCCACCACCGATTGTTTACTTCTTTGCCTCCCTGATCATCAACAATTCAGTGAAGTCTTGATTAATTTAGGCTAAATTTTGATAGGGAAAGGCTGAAAACATAATTTAGTATCGATTTTAGGGTTTGAAAGAGATGGAAAACCCTAATTTTCATGGGAGTGGTGACGGCGACGGCAACCGAGGTAACTCAAAAATTCAATTCAATATCAATTTCTATATTTTTATCATTATTTGTTGTGAAATGAATTGGCAGTAATGAAATTAGGGTTTATACCGAATCATAATTAGGGTTTTTTTATTATTTGCTCATGTAATTGAATTGAATGATTGTGTTAAATATTATGATCTGTTTTGTATTCATATTGGATGAATTTGGTTTTGGTATATCATTATTACCATACTGAGTTGATTTGAATTGGGGAAAACTCTACAATTATGGGGACTATCAACTTTAGGTTCTGCTAGGCTAGGAATATACTTTAGGATTTAGTTTTTTAACTTGTGATAGTAAGAATCGGTAGTATTAACCTCTGTTTTGTCATATTTGCCCATATGACTTAAAGATTGAAACTGTTTTACTTACTCTGAACTGTTTTAAAATAGTTAGTTGCGTTTTGTGGAACTAATATAGTCAATTGAGTAAATGTATTCAATTCATTAAATTCAAAGCCTTTTGTGTAGTGTGTATGTGTGTTCACTTTTCAATTCAAACTGTTAGCCTTTTGTTTTTGTGAGTTATTAATTCATTTGTTCAAATTTGAAACTGAGTACAAACTGGTATGTATAATTACTTAATTCAATAATTGTTGGCTTGTGCCTTGTTGATGTTAGTGTTTACTACTTTTTGTTTTTGTGATTTTATTTAGGTTAGTAGTTTAGGGTATTGGTTAGCAATTGTTGTTTCAATATTCTGTTAGCAATTGTTGCTTTGTCAAACCTGAGAAAGTGAAACTGTTTATGCATTTTTCAATTTTTAGACATTCCAGTTTGTATTCAAACAGCCTTGATTAGTTCAAAGTTTAAAAGATTATGTTTTCAAACTTTTTTGGAAACTGCTTTTCTGTTTACTGTCATACTGTGTTCAATTATATTTTCAAATTGTTTTCAAGTCTGTTATTAGCATTCAGTTCTGCATATTGCATGTCTTCATTGATCATTGCATTTTCTATTTAATGCACATTTTTAACTTGGTTTCCTTTATCTTTTTTCAGTGGAGAGCCAACATTCAAGCTCAGGCACTAAGGTTGGTGATGGAGAGGAGGTTGTTGCAGTTATTGCAACTCAAACGCAAGAGAGTAAAAGAGCTCCTATACAGTCTTCCAAGAAGAGGCCACCAATTGCAGCAACTCCTCCAGCTGCAAAAAAAGTGAAGGCTTGGTCAAAGGTATGAGAACATTTTACTAGATTTGATGCTCCTGATGGTAGTAAGAAAGCCAGATGTAATTACTTCGACAAAGAATATGCAGCGGATGGTAAGCTTAATGGAACCACTAACTTAAACACCCACCTTTCTAAATGCAAAAAGATGCCTAGTGGTGCTAGTTTAGACCCTAAACAAGCTGAATTGTTCTTTAAAGGTGGGGATGATGGGGCAAGGGGGTGTTACTACTTGGAAATATAATGCTGATGCCATTAGGAGAAGTTTAGAAAAAATGGTGATTCTTGATTAGTTGCCCTTTTAAGTTTGTTGAAGGGAAAGGGTTCATAGAATTCATATTACATATTTGTCCTAGGTTTAAAATACTTTCAAGGGCCACTGTTACTAGGGATTGTGTGAATATGTATGAAGATAAGTAGGGTTTGTATAAGTACTGACACTTGGAGTTCATGTCAAATAATCGATTAAATGTGTGTGACTGCACATTTTGTTGATGAAAATTGGGTTTTACACAAAAAGATTATAAAATTTCATCTCATTAGCAGTCATAAAGGTGATTTTATTGGAAAATCAATTGAAAAATGTTTAAATAATAGGGGTTTGAAAAACAGGGTTTTGACTATAACAGTTGACAATGTTAGTAATTATGATACAACTTTAAGTTATTTGAAGAAAAAATTTGGGAATTCTAGAATGAGTGCTTTGGGTGGGAAGTACCTTCACATGAGATGTAAGGCTCATATCTTGAATTTGGTTGTTAATGATGGATTAAAGGAATTGAAAGGTCCTGTTTAGAAGATTAGGGAATCTGTTAGGTTCATTAGAAATTCAAATGCAAGGCTTAGTAAGTTCAAAGAGTTGGCTGAAAAAGAGAAGATAGATACTACACTTGGGTTCTGTGGTTAGGGATGTCAACGGGGCGGGGAATATGCGGGGGGTATACTCCCTGTCCCCAACTTAGGAACCCGTTCCCCGTCCCCGTCCCTATCCCCGGCGGGGAATGGAATAAGTCCCCCATCCCCAACCCCGCGGGGATTTAACGGGGACGGGGAATCCCCGGTCCCCGATTTAAATAAAAAAAATATATTTATTATATTATTGAAAACATCTTTTATGTTTTTATTAAATAAAATTTTTTATAAAAATTCAAATAAACATAATATTAGTATTAACTAATATAAGTACCATAACAAATAACAATAATTAGTTTGTCTTTTTTAGTCTAGTTAGATTGTATAATTTTAATAAATATATACAACACTTTTAAATAAACAAAATACATATTAAAATATAAATATGAAATTATTAATATGTGATTTTATATAACATATATATATATATACTTATATGATTAGTGATTTAGTGACTTATAGTCTAATTAGTGATTTAGTGATTTTATTTAACACACACACACACACACACACACACACACACACACACACACACACACACACAGATATATATACTTATGAAAATATTATATATTTTGGGGTCAAGTCCGGGCCGGGGGGACCATTCCCCATCCCTGTCCCCGTCCCCGACGGGGAATGAAAAACAATCCCCATCCCCAACCCCGTTCCCCGAAAATACTCCCCGACCCCGCCCCCTTCGGGGCAGGGAATCGAGTTCCCCACCGGATTCGGGTCCCGTTAACATCCTATCTGTGGTGATGTTTCCACAAGGTGGAATTCCACCTACCTCATGTTAGAACATGCTCAAAGATATGAGAAGCCATTTGAAGTTTATGATGATGCAGACCCTAATTTCAGAGCAGAATTTGATGCATCTTGTGGGGGGCCACCAACAGAATTAGATTGGGAAAAGGCTTGGTTGTTAATGTAGTTCTTGAAGAAGTTTTACTTGTTAACTTTGAAGGTTTCAGGTACATTTCAATGTTTTTAATTTCATTTCGTTTATCATGTTATATGAATTTATAACTAACATATTTTCTGATTATTTTAGGTACTTCTTATGTCACTTCAAACACATTCCTTCAAGAAATTTGCTCTGTTTATGTGAGATTGAAGGACATTCAGAACAATGAGAATGTTGACATCAAGGACATTGCAACGAGAATGGTTATGAAGTTTGAAAAGTATTGGGGTTCAATGGATAAGGTCAACATGCTTCTTTATGTTGCAAGTATGTTGGATCTGAGGAAGAAGGTTGGGTTTGTGGATTGGTGCTTGACCAAGATGTACCCCACCCAAATTGGTGAAGTCTCTTCCATAGTTAGCAAAGTTAATGATGCTACTCATCAACTTTTTGATGAGTATAAAAGAATGATGGAGCCTGCTATGAAGACTGACCCGGCTGTTAAAGCTACTGCTTCTGCCTCTTCTCATCAAAATGCTACTGCTGATGTGCGCATGTTGAATGAAGATGATGATGATGTGCTCTCTCAGTTTAGAAAACATAAAATGGAGACTGACAAGGAAGAAAACCAATCTAAGCTTGATAAGTACCTAAAGGAGGATATTGAAAATGTCAAGAAAGGGGATGAATTTGATGTCTTCACATGGTGGAAAGTTAATAGGCATAGGTTCCTATCCTAGCTGCTCTTGTAAGGGATATTTGACAATCCCAGTCTCCACGGTCACTTCTGAATCCGCATTCAGCACGGGTGGAAGGCTTTTAAATGTCTTTAGGAGTTGTATGCATCCAAAAGTTGTCCAAGCATTGATTTGCGCTCAAGAATGGATTCATGGAGCTTCAAAAAGTGATCCAAATGCTGATCAAGAAAATCAAATAAAACTTGATGAGATTGGTTTAGGTATGTATTATGTAATTTCATTATTTACTTTTTTGAATTACAAGATTGCTTATACTGGAATTTCTTTTTAAAGCTTCCTTGGAAGCATCCAAGAGAATCCTTAGATCCAATATTGATGCTTGAAAATGGAGTTTAAGGCTTTAAAGTGTGGACTACATTGAAGGTAAAACATTTTTCTTCCTAATTGATGCTGGCATTTTACGTTTTCAGTTTGTAGTACTAACTGATAAGTTCCAAATTTGTACTTGTAGCTACTGTCACTATGATGATGCTGCTGGAATCTCAAATTTGGACTAGAAATGTTTGCTTGTAGCCTTGCTGGAATGTTGGTTTCACTTGCTGACTTGCTGTGAATTGTGATGTTGGCTTGCGGTCTTGCCTTTATTAGCTTTTGTTTAACAAAATTTAGGGTATATAATTACTGATAGTAGTAGATGTGTCTGGAAATGGTTTAGGTTGTTTTAGGCTTGTTGTAATTTGCAAATTGCCAATTTGGATGCAATGTTGGCTTGCTAGTTGCTAACTTGCTACTGCCTATTATGTTGTTGTTGCTTGCTTAAATTTTTTATGTTGCAGGCTATTTTTGTACAGCCTAACTTGTTAGGAATATATGATTAGGATGAAATTACAATTGTATAGGCTAGCATCTTTTGTACATGAAAATTGAATAGCATTTATCATAGGCTATTCTGAAACGCATATTTTTGTAAAGACATATTCAGAAATTGTGTTTATTTTCAATTCTGTTTTGCCACCTACTGTAACCGAGAAATCGCTGAAACCGACCAAAACCGACATTGATCGGTTTCTGGCGGCTTCCATTAGCCATTCGGTCGGTTTCTGTTCCAATAATAAAGCTTCGGTTATGTTGGTTAGGTTGAAAAATCGACCGAATAAACTGAAACCGAACCGTTGAACACCCCTATTACTTTCGGCCAAAGTTTAAAGATGGGTGTGTTTAGATTATAGTATAATCTTTTTATGAATCTTTATAGGGGAATTATATCTCACCGTTGCTTCAGCATTAAGGCGGACTTTTTAAAATGGAAGCAAAGTTCCTTGACACGAACTTTTAAATGATCTAAAATTAAATTGCCTGTTGCCACTCACTCTCTTTTGCCCTTCTTCTGGGGCTTAAAAACCGATCTTAAAGATGTAAAATTTCTTCATCATGTGCAGTCTCACCTTTCAGTTAACTTTTCTCTTGATTGCGTTTTACTTATTCTTGAATTGATTAATTTCATCTTTGTTTGTCAACTGTTGACTTGAAAAGGAAGCAAATGCGAGATGAGCAGGAGGAATTTTGCTTTAAAGGGGGTTGTGCCTTCCGTTGTCTCAGTCATGGACTCTTTTTTGACTATACAGCTTGTTGAAGGTTTTCTTTGTCTCTTAAACTTGGAAATCCTTTTATAGTTTCCTCTAGTCTAGGCAATTCATGATATTGGTTATTAATGACATATTTCAAGAGAGTTTACCCTTTATAAAAGCTTTGAGCTGAGACTTTTTGATAAATTTCTGTCTTTGGGTCAGGTCTTACCTACTGCTGGATCATCACTAGATTTTCTTCACATAGCTATAGGATAAATAGTTTATGGTTTGAGACTCTACCTAACGTACATTTGCATATAGAAACAAATTTCTCCTCTTTCTTAACATTTCATTTGGGTGATGTTTGGCAATAATTGTTTCTAAGCTTTAGGTTCGAGCATTTGCATAAGTCAAGATTGTTGCGCCAAAATCTAAAGCACACGCGCGGATCGTGGCGAGGGGCGTGCCAGTCAATTTACTCAAATTGACAAAGAAAGTTGAGCAAGTCTAGAGAGAGCTCGGAGTGAGATTCAATTAGACGAGTGTATTTGTGAGAGCTGATTGTAAGTCACACCGAAGTGTCTAATACATGCAACCCAAACTTCTACTAAAGCGTAATCAAGTTTAAACAAGTTGGAAAAGATAACAACGGATTGTTATTACGAATGAGAAAATTACAAAGGAAAATGTCAATCCAGAGATTGAGAGAAAAGATGAAGACAAGAGTCTTAAGACAAGTAGATAAGAGTCTAAGAGAGAAAAAAATAAAGCTTGCAAAAGCAAGGAAAGAGAAAAGTGTTGTAAGCATGGAGCTTGAAGTTTGAAAAGTGTTTTGTGCAGCGTAGAACTTATATTGTTTGCGCAGGGCAGGTTCTTTGTCCGGAGCTCTTCTCAACGTTGGAGGTGCTTCTGCTTATATAGCTAAGGCTTCCGACAAAATCCATTCATCAAGGGATTGTAATTGTCTTCAATCTTCATATTTGAGTGGAAATCCTCACTACCACTCTAGATCCACAAAACTAGGAAATAACAATCAATCACTTGATACACACGCTATTTCTTTGTGGGTTTTGTCAGGGATCTTCCACGAATCTGATTTGCCTTCACACGCCTCCCATTTTGCTTGTGGTGATGATTGTTAGGTCTGCCTTGTTTTTCATCAAATCGAACCAAATGTCTTTAATTTAGAAATTGGTTCAAAGTTTAACCCTAGTCAAGAAAAACCATCAAGATTTTTACCAAGACCGATAAGGCAAAATTCAAAGCCAATAATGGCTTTTCGCCACGACCAGTATGGCTTTTTCTAAGCCACATACTCTTTTTTAATTTTTCGAAAATTGATTAAACAAATAATCAAAAATAATAATTAGAATTGACTTTGGCTAAAATAGCCTGTAGACACCCATTTTTGTCCTGTATCCTTTAATTTAAATCAATTTGTTTCTTATTTGGCATTAGGATCGCTCAAGGGCATTTTGGTCATTTTTACACTAAATTCATTTTTGTCATTTGCATATTCAGGGGCACGTTGGTCATTTTAAATCCACTTTTAATTTAGATTAGCTAATTCATTTTGGTCATTTAGATTGCATTTGAAAAACCCAAAAAAAATCTTAGAATATGCATCTTTGGCATTTTTACATAATTCATGGTTTAGCTTCTTTTAGTAATTCAATATCATTGCACTATAATCACATAGCTTAGGTTGTCTTAGTAATAAGTAATGGCATTTTCATGTCCCTTGTTTTATTAAGTTTGTCTTTATCCAATCTAGTTTCATTGATCATATTCCTTTCCCATTAAGCATGTCTATCACATTAAGCATTTTTTTTCGTTCATTCCTCATTAGGCATGTTATATTCATTTTTATTTGCTAAATTAGTCATATAGGCATCTAATGGCACATGTTGATCATAAATCATAGTCATGCATTGCAATCATTAGTTGGATTTATCCTTGGTACATTTGCATAAGTACAAAAAAATACAAAAAAAAAAAGATTTCTCTTCAAGTCCAATTTATATTACAATGAATTTCTTTTTGATTCCTTTTTCTCGAAAACTTTGTGCTTCCTCAAAATAATACCGATGATCAAGCAGCTTGCCTCGAGCACCTTGGAGTAGGCTTATGGACCTCCTGATGTATCAAGAATAGCTAGACTCAAGTTCGATGTGGAAAACAAACTCGATTGATGTGCTGCGACAAGTGTGGAAGTCCACAGACCAAGCTGCAAAAGATGGGAAAATCATCTCATAACATAACAAAGACCATGGCAGTACAATCATGTCACCAAGAACCTAAGATCAAAATTTAACAAGGCCAAGGGCAAAGTAGAATCCCAAACTACAGTCAAGCAAAATGCTGGTGCATCGAATTTGTGCAATCAATTCAGTAAGCTTCACGTGAGCAAGGAAAAAGCATATCAGTCTGCAAACAGGGCATAGTTCAATTTAAAATCACAAATACAAGCAGGAGCGATGGTGTCAAAGGAACTTGTAAAAAGTTTGTCAAGCAAACAAAGTTGATCAAGTTAAGGCTCAAGGTTAAATGCAAAACCAAGATTAGCAAGGAGCATTCATCACAGCAGGCAAATGCTAAAACAATTGAGCAGCTTAGAACAAAACAAACACAGAATCAATCTTAGATTTACAACATACCAAAGCAGGGCCCATTTCTCAAAAGCAATTCAGGACCAATTCAGTGACAGAGCATACCAGCAGAAGATCATTACCAATCAAAATGATCATTAGTAACAAATTTCCCCATCCAGTTAGAAAGAGAGAATAGAAAATTTACCTGCCACCTCAACCTAACCTCATGATCTTATCATCTTCCTCAACAAACCTGCACAAAGAGACAAGAATTTGTTAGAGCTAAAATAGGGGAAGGGGATGCATTGAATAAGGAGAATTCAGTAGCTAAGGAGGGGATCTCTCTCTCTTTTCCCCACCTACACAGAGACTAAAAATTGACAACAACTACAACTATCAAGCCGCCCTTACCAAAAAAAAAAAAAAAAAACAGATTGGCTCTCTACCTTTCCACCTCAAGAAAAAACCTTCAGGCTCTCTTCCACAAAACAGAATCTTCCCTCAATCTCTCTGACCACACACAGACTCTCTGACCTTCCCTCTCTTCACAACACAGGATCCCACCACAGACAATTGAGACTCTCTCTCCCTCCCATCGAACTACCACATAGAATTCAGCTCTCCATCTCTCGTCTCTACCACCATACCCACAGAAACTCTCTCAAACACTCTCTACCCACACCGAAAATCTCACCTCCGCACAGCCTCTCGAGCTCTCTCTTCTTCCTTATCCCTCAAAAACACTTTTGATATGGAAGCACACAAAGAAAAATCCTCTCTGTACTGACTCTCTCGGATTCACTCCCTCTCTTCACTCGGAAAACCCCCGTTACTCTCTCTTGGTCCTCTATTCACAAAATTCATTACACAAAAATGAAAAGGAGGAAATTAAGTGAAGTGGGTACCTTTCTTACGAACCTAGCGTCGTTGAATCTTTGATGGCTTGAGCCTTTCTCTGCCTTTGCTTCCTTTCCCATGTCTCACGGTAGAAAGTTTAGGTTGCTTTCTTGGATTCGGGTAGTAGGGATTTCAGTGGGTATGAAGTGGTAGAAGCTTGGGTCTCGATCTTTCGAGAAGAAGGGCGAGATCTTTGGTTTGTGGGGATTTTTCATCGGGGTGGAGAGAGAGGTGTCGGCAGCGCTGGTTTGATTGTGAGAGAGGAAGAGGGTTTTGGTTCGTGTAAAGAAGAAGAAGGTAAGGTCGAACAAAAAACAAAGGTTGTCAAGGGCGAATGGAGAGCGGGGGTAAATCTAGCGCGGCAGGGCACGGTGACACCAATGGAGAGCGCTGTTGAGGTTGAAGGAGGCTAGGGTTCGGGTTAAGATAGGAGAAGAGGAGGAAGGAAAAGAAAAGGAAAAAGAAAAGAAGGGTAAAAACAACGCTGTTTGGTTTACGTGTGGACTCAGACCCGATCCAACATGGACCCTCCTTACCAAACTCCCCAACCCGGTCCGTTCGGCCTACTTCAATTGGGTAAACATCATTTGGGCTTAATATTTCCTTTCATTTTGGGCTTTTAATTTTCTATTATGCATGAGGTTCTTTTTAATCCATAGTTTAATTTATTGATTAAGGAAACTAGTTTAATAGTAAATGGATTAGTAATCTAGTTTAATTCTCAATAAATTGGTGAGGAGGAAATTCTAGAATTAGTTTAATTTCATAGTTTAGTTTAATTGTCAATAGAGTAATAAAGTAAAAAGAAAAGAAAAAGGTTAGAATTAATTTAGTTTAATTAGCTTATAGTTTTCATAATTAATTCGAAATAAAGTAGGCTTAGTCACTTTAATTTCATGTGCATTCATATGTTAAATTCTATAGTTATCATTGATTCATGTCATTGATATTGAATTCATGCTCTTTGCCCCCTGAATTTTGCTAATTGTTTACTTGATGTGTAGATAGGTCTCCAATTTGTCCAAACACGGCCCTTGAGCTTTTAATTTCTTTCAATTTCCTTCTTTGTTAATTTAATTTCAATTTAATTAGGCCTTGGTTTTTAATAATTTAGTAATTTAGAGTAGTAGTAGAATTTAATTGCATGCATATCATATTTACCTGACATTTATTATATCTATTTGCATATCATGACATCTTAATTCAGTTAATGACCGTAACCCTTCCGAAGAAGAGGCATTCAGTGAGTGATCGAGTTTTCGGGGCCACTGAATGTCTCCGAGGATGACACGGCTCTTTTCGGGATGCGTCGGGGCTCCGAGCATATATCTCGGGAAGTGCTTTCAAAAACCCGGGTTACACAAGTTGACTTTAATAATTGGACTTTGCATTCATCATTTGCATACATGCATTAATCTAGAGATAGAAAAAAGATCAAAATCAAAAAAAAAAAGAAAAATCAAGAAGTAAAAAAGATGCAATAAAAGTGTTTTCAAAAAGGTTTTCTTGAATCATGCTCTCTTATTTGATTTTCAAAATTAAGAAATTAGTAAATCAAGAGATTTCAAGGTAAGCATTTTCAAAAAGAACCTTTTCTTAAGTAAACTCCAAAAGAAGATTTTGGAAAATAAAAGTTTAATAATTCCAAAAGAAGGTTTTGGAAAATAAGATAGTTCCCAAAAGAAGATTTTGGAAATTAATAAAATTGGTCAAGTTTTTTAGACAAAACAAAAAAGGTAAAAAGATTTTGTCACAGCATTTTCAAAATTTCCTTTTCGAAGAGAAAAGCATCAACAAGAGAGCAAACAGTGAAAGAGAATCGTGATAGAATTAATCGACGGTGTTCGATTATATTCTTCGAATTCTCGACATCGGTTCCAAAAAAAATGGTTTTATTTTCTTTTTATAACCCTTTTAATAATCAAGATTAGGATTTAAAGCAACCAACTTTTCTTTTCGACCCAGTAGATCTAGTTAGACTAGATATACCGTCATTTGACGGGCGACTCGGGGGTGCTAATCCTTCCCCGAGCGTAATCGACTCCCGAACCTAGATTTAGGTTACGAGACCGGAACTTTGGTTTAGTGGGTCCATTCCCGAGCTTTGGACTTTACTTAGCTTAGGTAGCCTTTAGGTGACTAATCACACCTTTAAAAAGATTAGTGGCGACTCCTTACCAACGTCGTCTTGGCAAGGTTCCCCGGACCCGAACGTTTCGACAGCTTGGCAACTCCACTGGGGACATAGAGAGTCAGGCCTCACTTAGTTTAACAAGATCTAGGGTCTTAATAATAATCGGTTGCATTTTTATTCTTTTCTTGGATTGTGTTGACATTTTCAGTGTTTGTTGCTTATTACTTGCTTTATTGCTTAACTATGTTTTTCGTGTTGTGATTGATTGGTGGTTAGCTGCTAGTTTTGGGTTAGGTTGGGGGGTTATGGTTTAGTATGTCGGTAGTGGTAAAAGGTTTGTATGTCCCTTTTGCACCACATCACTTTTTGCATTGCATGCATCAGCTCGAACCCGGAGCTTGAATTTTATACCCTTAGCTCGGGGGCAGATTAGCTAACCTTCGTGGGGTCAATTAAGATCCCCGTATGGGTTATGTGAAATGTCTCCACTCGAATTGAACCCTTTTCAGTGAGCCTATAATGGGTGAGAATTGGGGGCCCTACTAGCCTAGAGTGGGCGACAGTAAGGACAATTTGGGAACCTTTAGAGTCTAACCAAAACCCAGCATATAGAAGTGAGAAAGCTAGCCTGTATAAAGCCAAACCCGTGAGGATGAGTGTGTAGGACACAAAGAAGGGACACTTCTAACCTTTATCTCTTTTACCATTTTCAAATAAGACTGTAGAGCGGATATATCCGCAATAGGTAGACTTCCAGCCCCAAGGGCATTTTCGTCCTTTTGATATTTCTAGAAAATAAAAGGCTTTGTTATTCAAGAATAAAAGGGGCATGATTTTACTTCAATTTTCAGTCTTTCATTCATACTTCATCTTTATGCTTAGTTACTAACCGTTTTTGTTCTGTCTTTGTTTCCTTTTTGCAGTCGCAAATGGATAACCTTTTGTTTTGCAGGTTTCATCATAGGAAATCATGACATCATTTTTGTATTCTCATCCATATAATTGACCGCGCATATCTATCTATTTGTTTATCAACATGGATTGCCATGCCATGTTACATCAATATACACATTTTTATGATTTATCATCATATCCATTGATATTTGTCATACATTCTTCATGCATGGTCCATGTCTTTGTATACATATGTTCATACATTCATCATGCATTATCCATCCCTTTGTATATATGTTCATGCATAGGTCATGCATTATCCGTTCATTACTACATGCATCTACCTTGCATTATCCTTATCTTGTGTAAATAGATACATTTTGTGCATAGGTAATACATTTCTTGTAGATATTACTAGTTTTCTACCTATTGGAGTCTAACATCATCAGGGGAACATTTTTGGAAGCATCAAGTGCAGCATTGAGGCTTAATCAGCGAACATGGTCGATGAAGTTTTCTTTTCAGATACATTGTCAAAGTCAGGCCAAGTCGCTCTCGGCTGAGAAAAGTAACCATTCAATAGAGAACTCTACGATCTCATGGAAAAATTGACAATCCCAAATCAGTGACAATAGGGAACGGAAACCGGCCATAGCAAGGGAATTTCTGAAACTGATGAACTCTTTTCTCACGTGCATAGCATCTGCATAGATTTTTGTCATTTGTATCTTCTCATGCGTATAATTGTTAAAATTGTCGCACTTCTGACTGTGAATATTTGTTGAATTGGGTGATCACCAAAGAAATGTCCGATTTATAAAAGGTTTGAAAAAAAAACAAAACAAGATTCTTTTGAATAAACAATTGTGTTTTGAACAAAAAATATAAGATGAGATCAAAACTGGAACGTTTTTAAGGATGATAACATGATTACCCGATTTATGTCAACACTGCTTAGAACCCCAAATTTCATTGATCCTAAAAGGGCCCATTCTTTCTCTTGGAAGCCAATTTGAATCTGAGACATATTGAGATCTTTCCATTCCTCTGGCCAAATTACTTTCAGAGACCAAATTCAAATTACTTGTAAGCCTGGTTCAAAAATCAAATAAGCCCACATACATAACACCTTTCAATTGTCGAGACACCTTTATCACCATTGTGATTAGTGGGGGGGGGGGGGTGGAATACTCAACATAGTAATAACATGCTCATCTTCATCAATAAAGAGGCCCGACAAGACAATGAGGCAGAAGACATCAATCATCAAATTCCCATCAAAGGAAAAGAAAAACCGGGCCTAAAAAGAAATAGGTCGCAAAAAGAGAATACAAAGAATTGCAGCATCATGTGCTCGCACAGTTTTCCAGGATGGTAAAAAAAAACAAGGGACGTTTTTCAAGAAAATTGTTTTCAAGAAAAAGGCTTTCAAAAATAGGTTTTCAAAAGTTTTTGGGTTTTCTAAGGGTCGCCTTTCACCAAAATATCCAGATCTGAAATGATAAATGGCCTTCTTTCTTATCCCTTCGCTTGCAGAAAATTGTCCATCGCTGTCCCCTTTGAGCCTTATGGATTTTCTTTTGATTCAACCCTGATCAAGGATCACCCTCCACACTGGGGGCCAAAGATGAAGAAGGATCGACCTCAAATGGACGGGTCTGCACTCAAAGTTTAAAGTGGGGGCATTCCAACATTAATGAGTTCAATTCATAAAGAAGCATTCAGTTCACTTCGTTAAGTAATTCAAATCAAAGTTCAAATCAAAGTGAATCAAAAGCAAAAATGAATAAGCTGAAAGCTAAAAAATGGAAGATCAAGTTCGGTAGCATCCTTCACAACAGAGAAAGTGATCCTTGGATCGAGCACCCTCAAACACATTTTGAGCCTTTAATCCTTTCTTCGGCACCCTTAACCCAATCCCACATTACGTGCCTAATAAAGTCCATCTTTGATCAGGTTAGGATATTGAAGGTCAAAGGATTGTTCCTAAAATAGAAATTGTTTTTGCAAAAGAAAAAGAGTTTTTCTCAAAAAGGTTTTTACAGAAAATTGGTTTCAAAAGTTCTTCAAATGCAAGTGCATGGTGAAAAAGAAAAAGAAGGATACAGCTCTAGGGTGAAAACCCAAAAAGGGCAGTCTAGAGCAAAGATGGGAATTCTTAGAGCCTCCAAAACAGTCAGAGAAAACATGACTTCTTTCACAGTAATAAGCATTGACTCGAGAGTGGACAATGTCATCAAGCATTTCAGTCTCGTCAAAGTGAAGCCAACACACCAAAATAAATCTTTTTGACAATTGCCATTCAATCCTTTCGAACCATACTTCTTTCAATACCCAGTGTTGATACAAATCATTTTGAATAAGATGACAAATTGAGAATGTTTTGAAAATGAGTTTTGCAAAAGATTTGCATTATATTCGTGAGCCCAAGAAAAAGGTTAAGTCAAGGATCTCATATGGGAAAGTTTTCTAAGTGGTAGTCACCAAATCTTTTGAGAAAGTCTTCTCCTAGTAGGGCCACATATATATGGGGCATTTTTTAGAAAATCATAAAATGTTTTCTGGGGGCAAAAGGGCAATGTCTTGTGGGGTCATTTTAAATCTTGTCATGTTTCAAGAGAATTCAACTATATGATGAGAATTTTTGACTTCTGAATTAAATTATGTTGCAGGAAGTTGGCAAAGAAAATGGTACAAAGATTGGGAAAAAGGAGTTAGCTAAAAGCTTGTCAAGGAGACATTTGGTTACACAAGGGAAGCCAATATCATAGTACTCTCCCTCCTTAGTCAATTCATCCTTTCAGCATACATGTGCATTCATACATGCACACACTAGAACATTTCATCTTCATCCATAGCAGGAGTGCAAGATAAAGAGTTAGGTTCATTATGAGAGCAAAAAGAAGAACTTAGAGTCATTCAACAAAAGTCGTTTAGGGCATGTCTGGAAATAGAAGAATTCAGAATCATTGGAAAGGAAGCCGCTGGGGCAATTTAGAATAAAGGAAAAGGAAGTTAAGATCCTAACAGTAGAAGACATCAGAAATCACAACTTTGTAGACACAAGTCAGTCAAGTGGGGGCAGAAAAGAGGTCAAAAGAACACAAAAGAGAGCTCAGGAAACAAGAAAGAGGAGTCAGGAAGAGGAAAGAGACAGAACCGGGAACAATTGAAGGAGGTGGACCCAAGAAGAGGGAAGACCCATTCAAACAGAGAAGTAGAAGCCAAAAGAAGTTCAACAGGTCGAAATTAAGAGACAGTAAAGATGACTTTCATGGGGAGGACTCAGAAAGGGGATCAAGAACGAACTATGCAAAATGAATTCATCAGAAGATGATGGCTCGAAGTTCAAAAGATCAAGCTCCATCTTTTAAAAGATGCTAATTAATCGAAGGGGATTTTCTCAAAAGATTCAATTGGGGCAAGAGCTCATATAATGTCAAAGAGTTAGCATATCAGAGGCAAAGGTAATAAGACGAGTAAACATCATTTGGGCTTAATATTTCCTTTCATTTTGGGCTTTTAATTTTCTATTATGCATGAGGTCTTTTTAATCCATAGTTTAATTTATTGATTAAGGAAACTAGTTTAATAGTTAAATGGATTAGTAATCTAGTTTAATTCTCAATAAATTGGTGAGGAGGAAATTCTAGAATTAGTTTAATTTCATAGTTTAGTTTAATTATCAATAGAGTAATAAAGTAAAAAAGAAAAAGAAAAAGGTTAGAATTAATTTAGTTTAATTAGCTTATAGTTTTCATAATTAATTCGAAATAAAGTAGGCTTAGTCACTTTAATTTCATGTGCATTCATATGTTAAATTCTATAGTTATCGTTGATTCATGTCATTGATATTCAATTCATGCTCTTTGCCCCCTGAATTTTGCTAATTGTTTACTTGATGTGCAGATAGGTCTCCAATTTGTCCAAACACGGCCCTTGAGCTTTTAATTTCTTTCAATTTCCTTCTTTGTTAATTTAATTTCAATTTAATTAGGCCTTGGTTTGTAATAATTTAGTAATTTAGAGTAGAAGTACAATTTAATTGCATGCATATCATATTTACCTGACATTTATTATATATGTTTGCATATCATGCCATCTTAATTCAGTTAATGACCGTAACCCTTCCGAAGAAGAGGCATTCAGTGAGTGATCGAGTTTTCGAGGCCACTGAATGTCTCCGAGGATGAGACGGCTCTTTTCGGAATGCGTCGGGGCTCCGAGCATATATCCCGGGAAGTGCTTTCAAAAACCCGGGTTACGCGAGTTGACTTTAATAATTGGACTTTGCATTCATCATTTGCATACATGCATTAATCTAGAGATAGAAAAAAGATCAAAATCAAAAAAAAAAAGAAAAATCAAGAAGTAAAAAGATGCAATAAAGGTGTTTTCAAAAAGGTTTTCTTAAATCATGCTCTCTTATTTGATTTTCAAAATTAAGAAATTAGTAAATCAAGAGATTTCAAGGTAAGCATTTTCAAAAAGAACATTTTCTTAAGTAAACTCCAAAAGAAGATTTTGGAAAATAAAAGTTTGGATAATTCCAAAAGAAGGTTTTGGAAATTAAGATAGTTCCCAAAAGAAGATTTTGGAAATTAATAAAATTGGTCAAGTTTTTTAGAAAAAGCAAAAATGGTAAAAAGATTTTGTCACAGCATTTTCAAAATTTCCTTTTCGAAGAGCAAAGGATCAACAAGAGAGCAAACAGTGAAAGAGAATCGTGATAGAATTAATCGACGGTGTTCGATTATATTCTTCGAATTCTTGACATCGGTTCCAAAAAAAATGGTTTTATTTTCTTTTTATAACCCTTTTAATAATCAAGATTAGGATTAAAAGCAACCAACTTTTCTTTTCGACCCAGTAGATCTAGTTAGACTAGAGGTACCGTCACTAGACGGGCGACTCGGGGGTACTAATCCTTCCCCGAGCGTAATCGACTCCCGAACCTAGATTTAGGTTACGAGACCGGATCTTAGGTTTAGTGGATCCATTGCCGAGCTTTGGACCTTACTTAGCTTAGGTAGCCTTTAGGTGACTAATCACACCTTTAAAAAGATTAGTGGCGACTCCTTACCAACGTCGTCTCGGCAGGGTTCCCCGGATCCGAATGTTTCGACATAGCCAAACGCCTAATTGATGTAAATCCTAAAGCCACTTGATTTATCATAAAAGTCAACATGGTTTTTCTAACGACTAGCTTGTGGCTTTTTGCCACGACCAGCTTATGGCAATTCCTAACGACCAGCTTGTGGCATTTTGCCATGACCAGTATGACTTTTTTCTAAAGCCAACATTTGGTGTCGGATTTCCTCCAATTTGTATGTAAACCCTAACGCCACCTTAATCAAAGTCTAATCGTCACCCATGTGGCATTAGGGTTTGCCTCTATTTTTCCACTTGATTAAAGGCAAAATCCATGGCCTTAGTTTATCATAAAGGCCAATTAGCCTTGGGAACAAAGAAAAACAAATGCCTTTGGCTTTCTCACATGGCCAAATCGGCATTTACCAATGCCACCTAGCTAATTTTGATCAATATTAATGATAAATTTTCAAAGCAACTTTCAAGGGTGGTTAGGGTTTTAGGACTAAGTCAAATTACTTAGTTACCCAAATTGTAAATAAAGGCATAAACAAAGATAACCTCTTGAATTGGAGTGATGATGCGTTTAATTTGGTACAGGAATTGTGACAACTGGCAAACAACCTTTGGAGTTGCACAGCTTGATAAGGCAGAGAAGAAGATTTCCCGATTTAACTTTTTCCTTACTTATATTATCTTGCATTTCAGTGCCGGAAAATATAGAATTTGTTGGGCTTTTTCATGTTCCTACTCTCTTTTATGCATCATTTGTTTTTGGCTAAGTGGTTGTGTATATTATTTTCTATTGTTTTTTGTTGAACTAAGGACTTGATCCTACAAGGAAACATTTTAAGCAGTGTTTAGTATGAAATTATCATGGAAACTTAATCCCATCATTTTACATCCATTGAATCACATCTCCTTGAATTACTATCCATGGAATGTACTTCGATGGCAAACTACCAAACGGACCCTAAGGACTTGATCCTACAACGGAAACATTTTAGGCAATGTTTAGTATGAAATTATCAATGAAAAATCCATTCCTATCTTATGAAGAACTCCTACTGATCTGTTCTGCAGTTTCCCATCTCAGTTACCATAAACAAAACTGACAGGCAATTATTGTTCACTAACCAATATAATTAGCACGTATAATGAACTAAGGCTCCCAGTATCAACTGGATACCTTCAACTGCTTCTTTAACAACAACAATGATTTAAAGTCGGGCAAAAATTTACCCAATGGTTCATGCATTCATATAAAAAACCTATATATATATATATATATATAAAATTTTAGTCCAATCTAAAGAAGAAAGGACTTTATGTTTCCCCATCGGATGTCTTCCCAAAGTACCAGTATAAGCTCATCAATTTATTACACAATTAAGCTCTTCTATTTCCTTACATAGTACTTTATATAAAGGAATTCAGAGCTGTTTTTCAGCCCGAGATGGTCTCTTCTTATGATTGTACGAGTTATCATATATATACTACATATTATTTGAAACACCCAATGAAATTACTAAACGCCCATTTTGAAGATCAATGAGGAGGCTTGGTTTTTGTCCTTTCTGTCTTTTCTCACTTGGTTAATTACCAAAAAGGACTATTAATGTTAACATTATTGCTTCAATGAATTTACTATTTGATCCCATGTTTGGGTTAATGAGGGGCTACATTATTAAATATTTTAGTTTTTAGTCTTTTTCCATTGACCAAATTACTTTACGCCCTCAATTAGTTTCTCATCATTCCTTTTTCCTCCAGACTTATGAATTTACTATTTAATCTCATGTTTGGGTTAATGAGGGACTATATTATTAAACATTTTAATCATTTTCCACCTACCAAATTATTTTAAGACCTAAACTTTGGTTAATGTTGAGATTGATAACTCTACTTTTTGGTTATTTACCAAAAGTGAATGTGAACGCAATTAATTGTGGTTTTTAAGAGTAAATTTATCCCATGAATGCAATATTGAATTTTTTTTAAAAAAATTCATTATTATACATTTCATGTTCAAATAGAATGATTATAGTCTTATTTTTCCAAAAAAAAAAGAATTGATTATAGTCTTATAAATTCATGAAATGATGGTTTTTTTCTTATATTGCAATATATCCTTCTATCTTTATTCGATAATTAAGCGATAACAACTCTAAAAAAGGGGAAATAGTATGACACCAACTACAAAAACTTTTATTTTCTACAACAGCATGTTTTAAGACACTACTATTTCACTTTGTCAGATTAATTCTTCAATTATAAGACCTGCTCCAAATATCGAATTTGCTAACCACACACACATAATGCTTGACGTGCCAGCGCGAGCTGATCAACTTGTGATATATTATTCAAATGAAACCGATGAGATTATTATTAAAAGGGGATGTTACACTTTTTCCCTTTAATTTGTTTTGTCATTGAGATTAATTTGACTATTATCTTATTTGTCACACATAACCTTTCGAGTTTCCATATTGACTATGGCATTATTTACAATTGAAAATAGGCTCGAGGGCATGAAAATACAAGATTCCGACCAAGGACCGCGAGCTGAGCAAGGTCAATGAAGATATGAGAGACCAACACCACTCTTACCCATCCTCCACACACAAACAATTTGACTAATGGACTACCATCTCTCCACCCTAGAAAAGAATTTACTCTTTCAATAATGTAAAATCAAGTCTATATTTTATACCAATGAAGTGGCTATTAGCATTTTCATTTACGTTTCACTTTATTTGCAAGTAAAATATCAGTACTCGCAGAGTCACCTCGTATGAATAAAGATAGAATAGTAGAAGTAGTATAAATATAATTTAATATTTATTCCATTCCTTCCCCTTCATTTATTCGTTTTTTACTTTTGTTTTGGCATCATTTCGTTTTTTACTATCTAGAGAGAGAAAATAAGAAATTCCTTCTCTCGTTTTCAGCAAAAGAGAGACGGAGAGAGGGAGAGAAATTGGGAAAATTTCAGAAAAGGACGGTCTATCAAGAATATTTAGTAATTGATCTACTGAAGATAAATATTTATTATTTGGTCAATCTTATTTAACAAAATTAATAAGAAGTACATTGTAATTATCTTTCTAACCTTTGTAAATATTAGCCGTGACTTTATTCCCTCCCACGTTTTTTTGGGCTACATTCCCTCCCACTATCAAATTCCTATATTTCCCTTGTTCTTTTTTCCTTGTTACAAAGCAAAAACCTAAAAGATTCCCCATAATTCATCCATCGCGCTTGAGTGATTTGAGAAGAAAAATCTTTCATTGAAGGCGGATTAACAAACTTGGTCTTTTGTCTAATAGGTTTGCCCCTTTAAAATGCTTATACTTTAATTTTATTGTTTTAGGCTTCTTCGTTGATTCCTACTACCAGAATGTTTTATATTTTCAATTACCTTTATTTGGGAATGTTGTTTTTGTTTGAGATTGAATGCTTGCCAAAGTGATAATGTTATCTTCAGTTCTTGGGTATTAAAATCAGTTCAAAAATTCAGTTTCTTGGCCTAGAATTTTGAGCCTATATGGTATCATATTTTCTTGAAATAGTTAATTGCTTTGTTGCCATCTTAATTTTCATTTCAGTTTATCCAATTAATCATGATCATTTTAAATATGTTTTAGTATTGGCATCCCATTCGTTTAATTTGTAAAGCTATGTAAGCATTTCTGAGTCTTGGATTTTCAAAAACAAGAGATGGCTCAACGGTGACTTTCTCCCATCTGTCACCAAACTCATCCCTGTAATAGAGAAGTTGTCGCTGCTTGATGAACAAAACTTCTTGCTCGGTTAGCCCTCCATGGCTAGAAATGGAATGTCGTTGCTGCTCTTAGTTGTGGGTGACTCTACTTTTCCAAGTGTATTTTACAATTCACAAGAGTTGAATATGTTGGAACATTTTCTAAATATCCATCTCAAAATATCCAACAAGGGATATTTGTGTAAGTTTTGGATGAGTTTAATAAACTCATGAAAATTATGAAACTTTCATTAATTGATGATAATTAATTAATGAATTGATGCCAAATATAACCATGTGAAAGGTTATAACGTTATGAACATACGTTCATATTACTTTGGTATAAAAAGACTCATGACTTTCAAAATTGATATAACGAAGAAAAGTATTCTTCTTTCTCCCTATTCTTTATGTTCACAGAGGCTTCTACAAGAATTTGCTGCAGAAAGTTTTTGTAGAAGGAGTTAGTCTTGTTTACACTTTACAAGTGCCAGTGGGGTTGATTTCGATAGTTCAAGTCGCAGTCACCATTGGCTTCATTGTATCCTTAGGTTTATTCGCTGACTCGTTTGCACACCATTGGTGGGAGCGACTAAAACCTTAAAGAAAGTGGCATTGTTGCACGTATTGAAGCCTTGTTACGAATCCAGTTTTCTAACAATTTTAAGGTTTTAATTCACTATCAACAATGGCTTCAGCAAATGCTTCTACAAGTGGAACTCTTAGGGAACTTGCTTCGGACTTTGTGAAGTTGGATCGCTTCGATGGTGGAATTTTTCGGAGGTGGTAGAAAAAGATGCACTTCCTATTGTCAACCTTGAATGTTGTTTATTTGCTGACTACTCCCAAGCCAACTGCACCCAAAGGAGATGAGCAAGAAAATGAACCTGTAGCTACAACAAGGGAGAAACAGAAATGGGACAACACAGACTACATGTGCAAAGGCCATATCTTGAATGGCTTGTCGGCCAGTTTGTTCGATACATACCAGAACGAGGCTACTGCCAAGGAACTTTGGGATAAGCTAGAAGCAAGGTATATGTCAAAGGATGCAACAAGTAGGAAATTTATTGTGAGTCATTTCAATAACTATACTATGGTTGATGGTCGTCCTGTCATGGAACAATTCCGTGAAATTGAAAAAATGCTTAATCAATTTAAGCAATATCAAATGAACATGGATGAAACTATAATTGTTTCATCTCTGATTGACAAACTCCCTCCTTCATGGAAAAACTTTAAAAGAAGTCTAAAACATAAAAAAGAGGAAATTACTCTTGAATCTTTGGCTAACAGTCTTCGGATTGAAGAAGATTTCCGAAAACAAGAACAAAATGTTAATTCTGGTGAAGCCAAGGTCCATGTTATGGAGGAAGGCGAGAATTCAAAGATTGCCAAGAAAAGGTTCTTTAAAAAGAACGAAACTAAGTTCAAGAAGAGAAGCAATAAAATTAAGTGCTTCCATTGTGGCAAACCTGGTCACATTAGAAAAGAGTGTCGATTATTGAAGAAGAAAAACAATTCTTCAAAGTCGGATGATTCTGAGAATATCGTGGCTATGATTTCTGAAATCATTGTAATTGAATATAGTGCCACATGGTGGATCGACTCTAGAGCGACCAAGCTTGTTTGCAATGACAAACGTCAATCTAAGGAGTTTCTGCCCGTTGAAAATGGAAGTTTCCCCTATATGGGGAATTCTTCCACCACAAAAATCAAGGGTAAAGGCACTGTTGAACTCCAATTTACTTCTGGAAAAACTTTAACATTGAAAGATGTATGCTATGTTCCAGAAATTCGTAAGAATTTAGTGTCTGGCGGTCTGCTAAACAAGTTTGGATTCAAACTCGTTTTTGAGGCAGATAAGTTTATTTTGTCCAAAGGAGGGGTCTTTGTCGGGAAAAGATATATGTCTAATGGCATGTTTATGCTTAACCTTATTAATAATGAATATGTTGCTTCTGCTTCTGTTCTTAATCATCATATTTATGGCATTATAGATTAGGACATATTAACTATAGAAGATTAAATGTCATGCATAAATTAGATTTAATTTCTGAATTTTCTAATAACATCGAAAATTGCAATACATGCATGTTAACGAAAATCACAAGGAAACTGTTTCCTAAAGTTGAAAGAAATACCAAGTTGTTAGAATAAATACATAGCGATGTATGTGATATTCATAGTACTCCTACCTTTTCTGGAAAGAAATATTTTGTGACATTCATAGATGATTCATCTAGATATTGTTATGTTTACCTACTGCATTCTAAAGATGAAGTTCATGATAAATTTAAAATCTATAAATCTGAGGTTGAATTGCAATGTGAATCATGTATTAAGTGCTTAAGAACAGACAGAGGTGGAGAATATTTTGATCAAAATTATTTTAATTCCACTGGTATAGCCCATCAAGTTACAGCACCGTATACGCCACAACAAAATGGTGTGGCAGAAAGGAAAAATCGGGTCCTAACAGAGATGGTGAATGCCATGTTCTCATTCTGGACTTTCAAATGGTTTTTGGGGTGAAGCTGTATTAACAGCTTGTCACTTATTAAATAGGGTTCCTGACAAGAGAACCAATATTACCCCATTTGAACAATAAAAAAAGAGAAAGCCAAATCTTGATTATTTAAAGGTTTGGGGTTGTAGAGCTGTAGTGAAACTTCCTGAACCCAAAAGAAAGAAATTGGGTGAAAGAGGAGTTGAGTGCATATTTTTGGGTTATGCACAAAATAGTAAAGCATATAGGTTCATGGTAATTGAACCTAATGATTCAATTTCGGTTAATACTGTAATTGAATCAAGAGATGATATTTTTAATGAAATCAGATTTAAATCTATTTCAAGACAACTACAGCCTAGATAAACAACTCAAGTTGCAAATGAATATGATATTCCATTGCAAGGAAGTAGTCAACAAAGTGAAAGAATTGTTAATAGTCCAGAAATAAGGAGAAGTAAAAGGCCAAAGAAAGTAAAGGACTTTGGTCCAGACTTCTACATGTTCCTCGTAGAAGGAAGTAATGAAAATGTAGAAAATGTAATTCCATATTGTTTCAATGTGGAGCCTGATCCATTGACATTTAAAGAGGCTATAAAGTCTCAAGATTCCGCATTTTGGAAAGAGGCCATAAATAATGAAATGGACTCTATAATGGGAAATAACACATGGGTGTTGGTTGATCTTCCACCAGGTTCCAAACCAATTGGATGCAAATGGATTTTCAAAAAGAAAATGAAGGTGGATGGTACGATAGACAAGTTTAAGGCAAGGTTGGTAGCCAAAGGCTTTACACAGAAGCATGGAATTGGCTACTTTGATACTTATGCTCCAGTAGCAAGAATTGCTACAATTAGACTTCTAATTTCAATTGCCTTGACTTATAATTTGGTAATACACCAAATGGATGTAAAAACCGCCTTTTTAAATGGTGAATTAGAAGAAGAAGTCTATATGGAACAACCTGAAGGGTTTGTTATTCAAGTCAAAAGCGTAAGGTTTGTAAACTTGTAAGGTCATTGTACGGCCTTAAACAAGCACCGAAACAATGACATCAAAAGTTTGATAATGTAGTTTTATCCAATGGACATAAACTGAATGAATCTGACAAGTGCATATATAGCAAATATGAAAATGGAAAAGGAGTCATAATTTGCTTATATATGGATGATATGCTAATTTTTGGCACTAACTTGGAACAAGTTGAAAAGACAAAGAATTTCTTGTCAAATAACTTTGCAATGAAAGATATGGGTGCAGCGGATGTAATCTTAGGAATTAAGATTATCCGTGACAAGGATGGCATATCTTTGACTCGATCTCACTACATTGAAAAAATACTCAAAAGATTTGATCTTTTGGATAATATACCAGCATCTACCCCTATGGATCGACAAGTTAAGTTGGTACCAAATGCTGGTAGAGAAGTTGATCAATTGCAATATGCAAGAATAATTGGTTGCCTAATGTATGCAATGACATGTACAAGGCCTGATATAGCATATGCTGTTGGAAAACTTAGTTGGTACACAAGTAATCCAGGCAACTCGCATTGGCAAGCTGTTAATAGTGTACTATGGTACGTAAAGAAAACAATTAACTATGGCTTATGCTATAGCGGATTTTCTTTGGTATTAAAAGGTTATTCGGATGCCATTTGGATTACATATAAAGAAGATCATGCTTCCACAAGCGGATGGATCTTCATGTTAGGTGGAGGGGCCATTTCTTGGGGATCCAAGAAACAAACTTGTATAACAGACTCCACTATGGCAGCGAAATATATTGCTTTGGCTGCTGTTGGCAAAGAAGCCGAATGGCTTAGAAATTTGTTATATGGTACACCTTTGTTGCCTAAACCGATTTCACCTATTTCTATCCATTATGATAATGAGGCAACACTAGCAAGAGCCTATAGCCAAGTTTACAATGGAAAGTATAGATGTATTGGGTTGAGACATGGTTATGTCCGACAATTAATCTCTGATGGAGTGATCACTATAACCTTTGTGAGGTCGAATGATAACTTGGCAGATCCTTTAACTAAAAGTCTTGCTAGAGAACAATTAAATAAGATATCAAGAGGGATGAGGCTAAAGCTCATAAATTAGAGTCACCCATGATGGAAACTCGACTCAACGCTTGATATAACGTCAACTCTTGAGTTCAATGAGAAAAAGTACATAATTTGAATGTGGCTGCTAGCACTGTTATTAACATTCCATCCCAAGTAAAGTGTTAGGTACATGTAATGATAAGGTAGGTTGAGTTCTATACTCTTAATAGACCCATAACAGGAATGTGTTAAAGTGTTTAATTACGGGGCACTTTTGATGGGATCTACCTATGTGAGTGAGAAGTGTAGCCGCTTCTAAAGAGTTTAGAGCTTGACTCCAATAGCACTCATGAAGAAAGGATGCTGACACAGGCCTTAATAGTGTCGTCGGATACTGAGCACTTGTTAGGTGTTGAAACCGTTGTGTGAGATGTGTTCGGTTAACCAAATGGAATCGCTGGTTCAAAGCTTGCCTACCATGCAATTTTGATTAACTTTAATGCGTTTTCACTAAGTGAAGGTTCAATCATAAGACACCTTCATTTATTCGATTGGTTTCCAAGATTGGCTGAATCTGGAATATTCAAAAAATGGGAGGGGATTGTTGGAACATTTTCTAAATATCCAACTATCTCAAAATATCCAACAATTTGTGTAAGTTTTGGATGAGTTTAATAAACTCATGAAAGTTATGAAACTTTCATTAATTGATGATAATTAATTAATGAATTGATGCAAAATATAACCATGTGAAAGGTTATAACGTTATGAACATACGTTCATATTACTTCGGTATAAAAAGATTCATGACTTTCAAAATTGATATAACGAAGAAAAGTATTCTTCTTTCTCCCTATTCTTTATGTTCACAGAGACTTCTACAAAAATTTGCTGTAGAAAGTTTTTTGTAGAAGGAGTTCGTCTTGTTTACACTTTACAAGTGCCAGTGGGGTTGATTTCGACAGTGCAAGTCGCAGTCACCATTGGCTTCATTGTATCCTTAGGTTTATTCACTGACTCGTTTGCGCACCACTGGTGGGAGCGACTAAAACCTTAAAGAAAATGGCATTGTTACACGTCTTGAAGCCTTGTTATGAATCCAGTTTTCTAACAGAATATATATTCCAAATGATTATTGCATTTATATATTGCTTTTAACAGCTTAAATTAAAAAATAAATTGAGTTGATAAACTTTTAAAGAATAGCTGAGGATGCAGGGTGTAGCATTTGCCGGTAAGGATCCTTTTTGTGTTTCATCATCCAATAACAACATATAGAAAATTTTCATGACTTGACAAAATCTAGGTGTTTATGATATTGCTTTGTCTCACTAGTCGCATTTCCTCATAAAAAAATATACAAGGTTTTGATGAAACTTGATCAAGTTATTGGTCATAAGATTTTGTGATTTTTGCAGGATAAATGCTTTGTTGCAATTTGCAAATTCATTCTATAGTGGTGTTGCGCCAAATTTTCCTTAGCGCCCAAAAGGGTCTTTTGACGTTAGATCTCTTTGAGGAAAGAGAGAGGTTCGAGGCGTGCCAGTTATTTTTGTAGAAAAATAACAAAAACTTTTGTAAAACTTGAAAAGTAAAAGATCATTTGGAAAGATCGAACGACTTGCAGGTTTTGAATCAAAGTCACACAAAAGTGTTTAAATCATTGATTCCAGATTGCTTACGAACAACAGTGATTAAAGGTTTTTTGAAGAATAGAAAGAGAAAAATAACAAAAGATTGTTATTTGATTTGATTGAAAGGGATTACAAAGAGAAAATCTTGCGTAGACGAGATTAAAATAAGGAAATTATCAAGAACAATGAAGAACTTAATGAACAAAGAAGAGTTTTACAGAGTTTCTGTAGAGAAAAGACGCGGAGCCTGAAAGAAAATAAGCGCGAAGCTTAGGTTTTTGCACGGAGCATTTTTTTGGCTGTGGAAGCATGTTCAAACAAGGGAGGGGCGTGCTCCTTATATAAGGGGGCGGCTGGACCTCTTACTTCAGGACAAAGCAAATTACTTAGTCGACAAGTCCTCCAGATATCGATTCTGACTATGATTCTGTTAATTTTGGCAAGAAAATCTCCCACGAAGGTGCTAGGAAGCTCTAGAATGTCGCATGTCATGGAAGGATGAATATTTGACATTAAATCTCTTCAATTTTGAAATCCTTACAGCCCATAAGCGCCGGCGACCTTCCTCCGTCATTTTGCTGCATCTGTGCTACGCGATGTAATTGATCAGACGACGAAACAACCCAAATTAACCTGACTTCGACCATGAATCATTAAGCCATGAAATTTAGCATAACTTAACCATTCTTAGCCCATGGTTTGATCAAAATAAAGATCAATTAAGAAAATGGCCTAAACCGGGGTGGAAAGCCATATGTCCTTAATTGAAAGACTTGCAAAAGTTGCAAACGGAGTTGGATTAAACTAAAATCTCACCAACATGGTTTGATCATCTAATATGACATTGAGAAAATTTTAGGTCGAAATTGACATGTTCTGCATGGTGAAATTGGTTTCTCACCCCAAACTGTCCTTAATTGAACAATCGTGAAGAAAGTTTTTCATACTAAGTCGGATTGAGCTGAAATTCGACCTGGAGAGTCAGCTGAGGTCAAGGATCATCATGATATGCTCCTTGTTGGAATCACACCACTCCTCCATAGTCAATTCCATCAATTTCGCCTTTTTGTCCTTAATTGAACAAAATGCAAAAGTTGGATTTTGACCTAATCCGACAACCATCGAATATAGGGCATGGGCGGTTGGGATTGAGTGTCGATGTGTAATATAACATGCCACATATCTAAGTTAGACATGGCATTATGAGCTCCTCATACGATTAAGCATGGTCATCACACAAGAATTAAGTCTCTACTAGATGTGATGGTCGTATAATGACTCTAATTCTCATCTGACCATAATTGATGACTTAATAATAATTATTATTATTGAAAATAATAATTATTTACTAATTTCGGCCCTTAATTTAGGAAAATAAATCATTTTCCTATTTGACTTAAAATCAAGGTGGTCAAAATCCAGATAAAACTTAGGAAATTGAGATTAAATCTGGACCACTCATCTTTATTTCACAAGTTCATTTACAAATTTACCCAAATTGTAAATTAGGGTATCAACAATGCCCCCTAGTTCATTAGGTATGAAGCGTAGCGAAATTACCTGATGAACTATGAGCCCCCAATACAATGTAAAAATTTGCAATCTTATTAACTTTGTGGCTTGAAATTTGCCAACACAAGAATGTTTCATTGCAAGTGGCCAAAATTCAAGGCCAGCAAATGATTAAATCCAAGTTACTCGGAATCTAATGGCGTATAAATTTTTCAAAGGCCATAAAGATGAAAAATTAACTTTGGCTATGGCATCAAAATTAATGATGCCATAAAAATCCATAATTAATTTGGCTAATATTTTTGAACTAAAGCCAAAATGAAAAATAAACAAAATTATGGTGCCATGAATAATTTAAGATGGCACCATGATTCCTTCCAAAACCTAAACCAACGCCACTTTCACAAAAAGTGGTGACATGATTTTTTTAAATATTAATTTAAGCCGCATTAGCAACTTGGGGCGACTTTGTCCACTAAGTTTTGTATGAACTTGGCGCAAAACAATGGTCTTAGCACCATCTTTCTTGCTCCCTAGGTGTTGCTTGCCATCTCCTGGCTACTTCTATGGTTTCTCTGCCCTGACTTTCCTTCGTAATTTTCGGACTAGATTTTATCCTGGCTAACAAAGCATCAAGTCGGGCGAGCACCTCATGGACACTTGTTGTGTCTTTTGCGCAAACAATGCGTACTTGGTCAACTTTATTTTCATCATTAAGACTTTCATCTTTTTCAAGCTGACCATTCTTGAATTTAGTAACGTCGACCTCATAGTTTAGATGTTCCTTTGGCCGCTCGTCATCATTATCAAGAAGATTTCCATCTTTTTGAGCATCGGGTTCTGAAGAGTTATCAAACTCCAAGTCGTCTCTGTATTCTTTGATTTCAGGAGAGACTTCAATCTCCTTGGAATTGGTAATTTCCATGGAGCCATCAACTTCTTCAAAATCAGAGTGCTTAGAAAGTTGTTCCCCGAGCGTAACTTCGACCAATCCGATTTGAGTCATGATGTTTTCTTGACTTTGCGTCGTCTGCTCCTTAAGGAAGTCGTTTGACTCCTTAAGCTGGTCATGTGACTCGTTTACTTGGTTTATCAACCCCATGAATTACTGCATCCTTTAATCTTGCGCCAAAGATATTCTATTCATGGTCTCTGCAAAGGACTACACCAAGGCCATTGAATTAGGATTCATTTGCCCCGATGTTGGGTTGATGTGTGCCTGATAAGCTTCATCTTCATCAAGAAAGCTTTTATTGGAGTCGGTGATTTCTATGGAGCCGTCAACTTCCTCAAAGTCAAAATGGTTAGAAAGTTGCCCCCGGGCGTAACTTCCTCATCTGCCACTTCGTCTTCATTAAGTTGACTACCATCATGTATGGCGTAGTCATCTTCACCACTTTCAATGCAGTCAACACTTCCAATGTAGTCGATGGTGACTTGATCTTCCTCAATGACATTAGTAATGCCAACATTATGAATATTAGTGGCGTTATCATCATATTTGAAGAGAATAATGGCCTTGGCGCCATCTTCATTGCCCCCGAGTGTTCGTCATCTTCATGAGGCAATTGACTTGTGATATCATCTTCACCACTTCCCATACTTATGTCGTCATCAATAGCTTCAGTAATATGGGTGGTGTTGCTAGTAGAAGTGGCATCATCATCAAATGAAGTAGTAGCGCCAACATTTACTTTGATTGGAGTAGACCTCTCATCACCATCATCCATATTGGAAGTGGTGCACTCAGAAGTAAATTCCTAGAGTGTGGAGTTCATGGTCATCTCCATTTCTTTTCTTGCTTTAACTCTTTTACGGAGTTCACGTCTTCTCCAAGTCTTCTTGTTTTTTGGAATAGGTTGGCTAGGGGATCTGGGATGTTCCACCTTTCGCCAAACACTATTTTGAACTTCGTGGTGCGGCTGCAACGTATGTTTTTAACGGAGATCAACCTCCTTCTGGTGAAATTGTTTCGTTACAACACCATTCTTGATGAAGATGGCGCGGATGAAGAAGTACTTGACGCCATATCATGCCTTGCCCTAGGTGGAGAGAACTCCAACTTTCTTCTAGGAGTAAAGGTTCTTAACGCCACTAATCTTGGAATCCATGGTCGTTCAAGTCGGTACTCCCAAGGTTTAACAGACTTAACATATTGCGTTGGATGACTATGCACCGTAAAATATCTATCTTCCTGCGCCAGCGGTCGCACAAGATGATTCTGCGGCGGCGGTAATTTTTCTTCCACGACCACGCCTTTTGCCTTTTCTATTTTAGACGAGCAGTAATTCTTTGGAGAATTTACCGTCATTATGTTAGTAATTTCTTCTGGTCATTGAACCTGCTCGACCTTTAACTGGCGTGGCTAACTTGACTGCGGGGTCACTTGGGGTGCCTGACCTGACTGTGCTTGCCCCCCCGAGCGTCGTCGTTATTTCAGAGATGGCTTCCTGCACTTGTTTGAAGCCATTCTCGTTTTTTATTATTTGCTTTTGGATCATCTCTTGAAATCTAGCTTCCATCTTATTCATCGTCTTTCCCAAAGAGATAGCAAGATCACCATGAGTTATGGTGCAGCCCTAGGTAAAGCCGCCGCCTTTAATTTCTACACCGCATTCATGTTCGCGTAAGAACGGGTGGTGCAAAGAAACCTACTTTATGTGTGCATCTTTAAGAAAAGCAGTAACAGTAGTGACAAGGAAATTGAAAAGAAAGTATAAAAGTAAAAGAAAAGCGTGAAGTAAAGATAAGATTTGACCTGACATTAAAAATAAAGAAAGAACCTTTAAAACGATGAAAGCGGGAAGACAAATTGTTGTGTCCGGTTTCAGGTCGTCGAAGGAGATCGTCGAAGGACGTCGTTTGACGAAGGAAGTCATTGTGTGGGCCTAATGTGGGCGGACACCGTGCGTCAGAAACAGAAATCGAAGTCGGGGATCGCCGACTTGGAAATTCAAAAACCTTTAGACATCACCAAGATGAGAAGACAATCCTTTTGTGTCCCACTAGGCGTGCCAAAAAGAGATGTTGCGCCAAATTTTCCTTTGCGCCCAAAAGGGTCTTTTGACGTTAGATCTCTTTGAGGAAAGAGAGTGGTTCGAGGCGTGCAGTTATTTTTCTAAAAAAAATAACAAAAGCTTTTGTAAAACTTGAAAGTAAAAGATCATTTGGAAAGATCAAACAACTTGCAGGTTCTGAATCAAAGTCACACAAAAATGTTTAAATCATTGATTCCAGATTGCTTGTGAACAACAGTATTTAAAGGTTTTTCAAAGAACAGAAAGAAAAAAATAACAAAAGATTGTTATTTGAATTGATTGAAACGGATTACAAAGAGAAAATCTTGTGTAGACTAGAGTGAAATAAGGAAAATATCAAGAACAATGAAGAACTTGATGAACAAAGCAGAGTTTTGTAGAGTTTCTGCAGAGAAAAGGCGTGGAGCCTGAAAGAAAATAAGCGCGGAGCATAGGTTTTTGCACTGAGCATTTTTTTTTTTGTTGTGGAAGCATGTTTAAACAAGGGAGGGGCGTGCTCCTTAAATAGGGGGGCGGCTGGACCTCTTACTTCGGGTCAAAGCAAATTACTTAGTCGACAAGTCCCCAAGATATCGATTCTGACTGCGATTCTGCTAATTTTGGCAAGAAAATCTCCCAGGAAGGTGCTAGGAAGCTCTAAAACGTTGCATGTCATGGAAAGATGAATATTTGACATTAAATCTCTTCAATTTCGAAATCCTTACAGCCCATAAGCGTTGACGACCTTCCTGTGTCGTTTTGTTGCATCTGTGCTGCGCGATGTAATTGATCTAACGACGAAACAACCCAAACGAACCTGACTTTGACCATGAATCATTAAGCCACAAAACTTAGCATGACTTAACCATTCTTAGCCCATGGTTTGATCAAAATAAAGATCAATTAAGAAAATGGCCTAAACCGGGGTGGAAAGCCATATGTCCTTAATTGAAAGACTTGCAAAAGTTGCAAACGGAGTCGGATTAAGCCAAATTTCACCAACATGGTTTGATCAACCTGATATGACATTGAGAAAAGTCTAGGTCGAAATTGACATGTTCTGCATGGTGAAATTGGTTTCTCACCCCCAAACTGTCCTTAATTAAAAAACCGTGAAGAAGTTTTTCATACTAAGTCGGATTGAGCTGAAATTCGTCCTGGAGAGTCAGTTTAGGTCAAGGATCATCATGATATACTCCTTGTTTGAATCGCACCACTCCTCCATAGTCAATTCCATCAATTTCGCCTTTTTGTCTTTAATTGAACAAAATGCAAAAGTTGGATTTTGACCTAATCCGACAACCATCGAATATAGGGCATGGGCGGTTGGGATTGAGTGTCGATGTGTAAAATAACATGCCACATATCTAAGTTAGACATGGCATTATGAGCTCCTCATATGATTAAGCATGGTCGTCATACAAGAATTAAGTCTCTGCTGAATGTGATGGTCGTATAATGACTCTAATTCTTATCTGACCATAATTGCTGACTTATTAATAATTATTTACTAATTTTGGCCCTTAATTTAGGAAAATAAATCATTTTCCTATTTGACTTAAAATCAAGGTGGTCAAAATCCATATAAAACTTAGGAAATTTAGATTAAATCTGGACCACTCATCTTGATTTCACAAGTTCATTTACAAATTTACCCAAATTGTAAATTAAGGTATCAATAGTTTGACAGCTACAGAGTTTTTCTTTCACACAATGGCTGGGCATTCTTTGGTTGATCTCATCATTATGCATTCTTCTTATATCTTAATGTGATGATACTCTGTCTTCTTAACTTGTTTTTCTTGTTTTTACATGATTGAAAAATGTGCTTGCATCCAATAATGTTCTTTTGTTTATGATATTATAGGTTTTTGTTGGAACTTGCATCTCATATCGTTCTAAAATAATTCTTTTTTGGTCTATAACGCAATTTTCTTCTTTTTTTCTGTTCAGGAAAATTTTGTTGATGTTTTAGCTTACGGAGATGACCAATTCTATCTCAAATAAAAGGGTCTTTTGTTGTTATCATATTGATGGTAGACTTGTCGTTAACAATGACAACTCAATAGACTATATTGGGGGGATAATGATTAGTATTGTGTTGAATGAGAATACAACATTTCAACAATTAGTGCAAGAGGTTGAGGGAAAATTAGGGAAGAGCCTAATGGGGAAAATATTCAAGTATACGTTGGATTTCAACAAAACTAAGTTGATTGATTTGGTTAGTGATGCTTGCTTAGGCTGGCTCTCTATCGATTTAGTGTTGCAAATGGATTTGGGTATAGATATCGAAAGAATACAAAGGATTTTATTAGTGTGGATTGTAAAGCAAAAGGTTGTCCTTGTCATTTAACAGCCAGCAAGATGTGTTCAATCGGAACATTTAATAATGTTCACACCCACTCGGCTCAAGATGCAATTGAAAGCAGACTTGAGTCAAAGTCCAAATTGGCAGCTGCTATAGTTTCGGAGAAATTGAACTTGCAACCTAACACAACGCCACATCAAATCTGCATTTGAAGCTTAATGTGGTTTTCAAATGACTTACCATCAAGCATGGTTATGTAAGAAGCAATCAATGAAACTCCTTCATGGAAAACCTGAGGACTCGTACAAGTTGATTCCATGGTTATGTAATCAAATAAAGGCTGCAGATCCGCAAAATGTGGTGGAGTTAACTTATGATTCAGGTAATCATATTAAACTATTTTTTATTACTTATCTTTAATCTTTACAACTACCTTATTAGACTGATTTACTTCTCAGGTAATCGTTTCAAGCAACTCTTTGTTGCTTATGGCTGTTCAATACTTGGGTTTTTACAAGGGTGTTGAGGTATAGTTTTAATTGATGGTTCTCATTTGAGTGGACCTTATAAAGGGACTTTATTATCTGCATCGTCACTTGATGCAGATAATAAACTCTTTCCTCTTGCTTATGCAATAGTTAGCTCTGAAAATTTTGAGGACTGGTTGTGGTTTTTAGAGAATTTAAAGGGAAAGGTGACAAAACATGTGGAAGTAACTATAATTTCTGATAGGAACCAGAATAATATTAGAATTGTGGGCCAGGTTTATGGCCAGTGTTGCCATGCGTATTGTTATAGACATATTAAAGAGAACTTTAGTGCTGAAGTCAAAAAAGTGATGCTTGGTAGAAAAAAAGTAAAGCAACAAGCTTTGAAACTGTTGGATGCTATGTTTTATGCAAGACTTGATGAGGATTACATAGTTGCACTACAAAATTTGAGTCTGTACAAGAAAGAGCTTGTTGAATGGGTTTTGAACAATCGACCAGAACATTGGGTGATGTCAAAGTGCCAGCCTCGTCATTGGGATCAAGTTACTAGCAATCATGCAGAGTCATTTAATGCTTGGATGGTGAATGAAAGACGACATAACATAATTCTCTTCATGAATGAGCATTGAGAGAAACTTGCAAAAAAGTTATATAGTGCAAAGACTGATGCTGAGTCGTGGAAAAATTGCGTTGGAAGAAACATGGAGGAAAAGTTGCTAGGGAACATTGGAAGAGGTAAATTTTTTAAAGTTTCATCTTATAGTGATTCCACTGCCAAGGTTAGTAGTGGAAACAGAGACATGTCTGTGAACTTGGGAACTAGAGAATGCACATGTTTAGGGTGGCAAAATTTCTGGAATTCCTTGTTCTCATGCTTGTGTTGTGATTGAAGCTAAACATGGAAATATTTAACAGTTTGTGGATGACTGTTATAAAATAGGCATGCAAAACTTGGTTTATTGTCATTCAATGGTACCTGTTGAGACTCATAACATGCCTGAAATCTATAGTATGGATATTGTTGTTACCGGTGTTAACTTGTTGCCCCCAATAACCAAGAGGCCAACTGGTCGACCGAAAGTAAAGCGCATCGAATCCCAGTTTATTTCAAGAAGGAAAATTCAGTGTTCTAAATGTAAACAACTTGGTCATAACAGAGCATCATGCATATCTTCAAATCCAATTTAGAATCACTTGTGATGAAAGGTATATATAATTCTTTATGTGCTAATGCTTATATTCTACATGGTTCGGCTTGTTTTTAGACATTTGTATTGCTTCACATTTTCTAAACCTTACCTTCTTTGGGTTCGTGCAGACTTTAACTTGTTGCTGTTCAACGATATTTGGTGAAATATGGCTTGGAGGAAGGAAAAACTTGTCCACAATTAATTTATTTTTTATTTTCTTTAAGAAATAACATTCACAATGATACTATTGATAGGCATGATAATTGCTAATTGCAATGTTTATCAGTTGGTATATTCATTTTACTTTGTGGATGAATCAATAAGCAAATTTTTAATTTAAAAAGTTTTAGGTAAAGATATTTCATTTAGACATTTCTTAGTCAACTAGAGAAATTTCATTTTATTGTAGGCTTGTAGCTCATTCAAAAATTGTTGTTGGTAAAATTCCAGGCTCATTGTCCAATTGAAAAACCAAACATGATCCATGGAAACATCTCTGTAGTAGGCTTCACCAGATTTTTTTTTCTTTTTACATAAAATGGATGATAGTCAACTTTGATCCTGAAAGATAACCACTAAGGGGGCGTTTGGTTGGGGGTGATCTTTGATCACCTGGTGATCTCAGATCACCCCGTTTGGTTACACTTTTTGGTTTGGTGTGGTAATCTGGATTACCCCCTGATCACCCTTCTAAAAGGGTGATCTGGATTACCACCATAAACTCATGTAATCTTTGATTACCGGTGATCTTGCATCACTGGTGATCTTAGATCACTAGTGATCTGGGTGTTGATTCTAACCAAACGCCCCCTAAGAGTGCAATGAGAAAAATTAAAAAAGGATCTTGTTAACCACTTTTAGTTCTTTTGATTTAGTAAGGTTAGAAAGGTAATTACAATGTACTTCTTATTAATTTTGTTAAATAAGATTAACCAAATAATAAATATTTATCTCCATTAGACCAATCACTAAGGGTATGTTTGTTAAAGTGTTGAAAATATTCAAAGCATTGAAAATTAATATTTTCAACACTTTGGTAATTTTAATGTGTTTGATAACATTTATCCCAACCAACTTAAAATATCTTTTGCAACAAAAAATCATTTAATTAGATAAGTAAGTGGGGAGCTACTTATCACTTAATGTAGAACACGGTAAGTAATTTTCTTTTAAAAAAATTTTAGGTTAAGCCCAATCTACCCTCATATATACTCCACGTTCTCTACAACTTTTTCTGTTCCTGTCTTGTTTCTTGTTTAGCAAAGGATTTTCTATAAATCCTAAATTCCTTCCTATCGGCTGCTGCATCCAACAAGTATGTATCCCTTCAATCTTTGTCCGTTTTGATTTTATTTTACAAAATTTCATTGTAAAATTTTTTTTATCGCATCATGAATAGACATGATATTTGTCTTTTTCTTTTGGCCATGGACATGTTTTACATATATAATTATATTTGCCCACCATTAATTTGTATATAATCTCATGGTAACTTCAATTTTTGTCTCTTGTGCCAAAAGTGTTACCCACCTCTTGATTCGGTTTGAATATATCTTCAATTGTTTTAGTGTTTGACAAATATTATTAAAGAATTTCCAGAGTAGTAAACAATCCCTCCTTTTCGTTTGCTAATTTTGTTTAGTCAATTAAATACTTTTTTTTCTTGAAGTTCACAAGAGTGAAGTCTTTAATTTTAAGTACCCACTTCTTGCAAGCAAGTCTTTTAACAAACAACAGCACACCATATCGGATAGTAATATAGCCAAAGGCTACCCTTTCAAGAGTTGCAACCTTCTGCAAGGTAGTAGTAGTGATAGTTTTGGCAGTAGCCATTGAGGTCAGATTAATAAAAGTACACTATTCAAGCTGATTTTAAAAGTCCTCGTGATGAATCTAGTATTTGATCGATAGTACATAATTTTATTTTGCTATGTGCACAATCCTGCACCAAGGAATCTGAATACTCCCTTCCCAGCAGCAGTAATCTGATATGAAAAATTTTGCATGAACCAAGGGAAGGGGGTAGGTTAGCGATCTGTGTCCCTGTTTTTATTTTCTTGCACCTGTCGCACAAACTGTCCTCGATTTCGTGGTCTATGCTCAGCCAGTTTCTTTCTATTGTGATAATCGAAGCTGTCTGTATAGAAAGATATATAGTCCAAGTTTGAGATTCATCTTTTGGCTATATAGAATAAAGTGTGAACTAATTTTTGCCCTTCGAATTTTGATGTGTAGGAATGACTTCTGTTGATACTGGCAGAGCTAGCTGAAAAGACCCTGTCCTAGTAAAGTATTTCTTAGATTTATATCTTGACCAAAAAAACACATTGGGAAAAAGAGGGGGTAGTTTGCATGTAGAGTCATGGGATAAAATTGTAAAATCTCTTCTGGAAAACAAAAACCTTAATTTCACTCAAAAGCAGTTGAAAAACCAATGGAATTATTTAAAAAAAAGTATACTACATGGTCTTTATTGGTAGATAAATCGGGTCATGGCTTCAATCTAGTAACAAATACGGTTGATTGGACTACAGAACAATGGGATGACTATATCAAGGTACAATAATTTTTTTTCAACTTTAAAAAATTTAAAGCATTTAAATTATTATATTATGTGACTAACTATGAATTATATAACAGAAAGTACTAGAAGCAAAACAATTTCGATACGTTGGGCTACAATTTGCAGATGAGATGAGATCACTTTTTGATGGTATTACAGCTACCGGGCAAGAATCATGGGGCCCATCTAAACAAGGGTTGCCAAAACATGGTGCTGAAAAACCTTCATCAAGTGCTCAACCAACTGTAAGAAGTTCCGAGACACACATAGATATTGAGCCTGAATCTCCACCAAGCCCTTTATCACCAGCCAAAATGTCTTTGCCAAAAAAGAAACACCACAAGAAAAACAATGATGGGGATTTAGATGAAAAGTTGTTAGCAGTACTTAACACTTTAGAGCAATCAGATGGACCTAGCATAGGAGAATGCAATAAGAAGTTGGATGAGCTGGAGACATTGCACATGGAAGACCCATTATATCTTGCTGCTTGTAGTATTTTTTGTGAAAGTAAAGCGTATCGTGAACAATGGGTGATGATTTCGCAAAAGCTAGAAGCAATTAGAATTGCTTGGATTCAGATGAACGCAAAAAAATTAGGATTACTTTGATTATGTTTTAGGTAATATTGTGGTACTTGAATACAATGGTTTGTGCCACTTTCTGATTTCTTTGTTGGTTTGTTTTGACATTATCGTGGTACTTGAACACATTGATTTTCAGCATTTTATTGTTTCTTTTGTTGGTTTGTAATGACATTATTTAATTTCTTTTGCAATAAACTTTTAAGAATGTTATGGTATTACTTTTCCTCTTGCTTATTATTGTATAATTATGAATGAATGTACTCCACTTGAAAAAACAAATTAATCTGATTCTACTAGTATATAAATGATATTTGTAAAAAAAAAAAAAAAAAAACGTATGTATTGTATATTCTATTACAGGATGTTAACTGAAAGGGAGAGGAAAGCATTGAAAATAAGCGCATTGATTCTTATAAGAAAGATTATTAGGAAAAAACGAGTTGGAAGGAGACCAGATACTAACTCGGCATTGGAAGGTCTTGCACATGTGAAGGAAATTTTGAATGGTAATCCGGCACGTTGTCAAGAAATTTTAAGAATGAATAAGCAAGCATTTGTACATGTTTGCGAATATTTCAAAAATAGAAAATGGTTGAAAACAACCGTTACATCAAAGTGGAAGAAAAACTAGCAATGTTTCTAGTGACATTGAACCACAATGTTAGAAATCGTGTTACCAAAAGAAGATTCAACCATTCAACTCAAACCATACATTTTTACTTTCATGAAGTATTGGATGCAATGCTTCTTTTTGCAAAAGAGATGATTGTACCTACCCCATCGACTGGAGATACTGGAAACACACACCACCGGAGGTTAAGAGAAGTATTCAAGGTTATAAATAAATTATACAACACACAATTTATATATATATATATATATATGTGTGTGTGTGTGTGTGTGTGTGTGTTAATTTTAATATTATCTGTTTTAATTAATTTATAATAGGGAGCTATTGGTGCACTTGATGGGACTCTTATTCATGTTGTCATACCATCTGACAAACAAGTTCCTTACAGAAGAGGAGGAAGAGGAGAATGTTATCAAAATGTATTAGGTATATGCGATTTTAATATGCTTTTTACATTTGTCTGGGCTAGATGGGAAGGAGTAGCGCATGATTCAAGAGTATTAGCAGATACAATGCGTAATCTTGAAAATTATTTTCCATATCCTCCACCGGGTTAGTATATATAATGGTCGTCTTATTTATTATTAAATCTTAAATATGAAATAAACTTATTTTATATAATCTTTTATACAAATAAATATTATCTTTGCGATGCTGCATACACACATACTCGAGGATTTATGGCACCTTATCGTAATGCACGATATTGGTTGCCTGATTTTCGTAATGGTGTTCGTCCTCGTACAAAACAAGAGACATTCAATTATGCACATGCTCGATTGAGAAATGTCATTGAGAGATCTTTTGGAGTTTTAAAAGATCATTTTCCAATTTTAGAGAGGATGGCGCCATATCCTTTTTCTTTTTTTTTTTTGATACCAACCAAATACAATTAAGCCACATTAGTCCAAAAAAAAAAAACTACGGCCAGGAGAGAGCTGTTCTCGTTCGGGCAGCTCCTTGGGCAAGTGATCCAGCTTCTTTCGCTAGAGGATGTGACCCCTTGAAGAATCTGATACTCCTGAACCTTTGAGTGATTTCCCCAATGTCATACTTGACTGGTTGTTGCTTCCAGTGAACTACATTTCTTCCTCTGATGATTGTCATCCACTTTTTGTCTCTAGCTTCACTCCAAATTTTGCTCACCCCATTGTTGCTAAGTCTCTGAAGTGCCATTCTAATAAACTTGCTCTTGGCTGTTGTTTTGTTAATTGTTTCCATGCTGCGTACTATGACTATGGCATCGCCGTTCCAGTTCCTTGCTATAATTGCCATTCCATATTTGTTCATCTGTTGTGCTCTTCTCATCTGTACAAAAACCATCCATTCGTCCCTCGCCATTTGTGGTAGACCATAGTAATCATACTCCATTTCTGCTTATCTCGTGGTACTCGGAGGGCTTCTCTGTGGTTGAGATTCAAAAGCTACCAGGTTCCATTATATATGATACTTCGCTCTCCTTAAAGTGGCATCAGGATCGGGAATTGCTTCTTTGAAGCAGACCTCATTTCGTTGAAGCCATATAGCCCACATGCATGTTGCAAAGGTAACTAAAAACAACCTTCCTTGTTCATTCATCTTTTGATCACCTTCCAGCCATTTCATTATCCATTCTCTTATATTGGTCTCCTCAAACAGATGGGTTCTTAATCCTAAGTCCATTCCAAACCAAATCGCTCTTGTAAAATCACAATCCCAAAACATGTGGTTTAATGTTTCCTCATGTGTTCCACACAGTCTGCACATGTTATCCACTGACAAACCTCTTCTCTGTAATTCTTCCATAGTTGGAAGGCAGTTATTGCACACCTTCCATAGGAATACAATAATCTTTCTTGGTAGTTTCAGATTCCACAGATTGAATCATTGTTTTTGGTTGTCAAAACCAAGCCTATCCCTTCTAGTGTCTCTCAAAATCAGACGATATGCTCCTTTCACTGTGAATCTGCCATTGAAGCTTTCCTTCCACACCACTTTGTCCTCCCGTCCAAATATGGAGTTGTCCCTCGATAGGAGTTCTTCTTTGTGATTTTGCTGAAGTAGTCCATCCAGCAGCCATCCCACCCATTGTTGATTAAAAGGGCATTTAAGATTTTGTGCAGTTATGGCTTGTTGGATGTTCGGGGTGCATTGGAATCTTTGCTTTAGTTGGCCGTTTTGGATGAACAGCTTATCTCCTCCATATGTTTGTATGTCCATTCCTTTGATGCATACATCCCTGCCTTCCAATATACTTCTCCATATCCAGGAATCTCCTTGTTTTCCTTGCACTTGTTCAAAACACTTTACTTGGCAGTATTTTGCAAGCATAAGCTTAGGCATAAGTTCTTGAGGGGATTCTATGATTTTCCAAGCCTGCTTGGCAAGCAGCGCTTTGTTCATATCTTCTGTTTTCCTGAAGCCCAGCCCCCCTGCTTCTTTTGGTTTACATAGATCCTCCCACTTCATTAAGTGCATCTTTCTCACTGTGTCATCATGCCCCCACCAGAAATTCCTTACTGTTTTATCCATCCTCTCGCAAATCTGCTTTGGTGTTTTAAAAACTGCCAACTGATAGTTTGCCATGCTTGATAGAGTTGATTGGATAAGGGTTTGTCTCCGTGCCTGGGATAGAAGTTGAGCTTTCCAGCTTTCCAACTTCTTCTGAAGTTTTTCCAAGAGTGGTGCGAAGAAGGCTTTCCATCTCCTTAACAACCCCATATCCATTCCAAGGTATTTTCCTGGTCTTTGGGCTAGGCTCATTCCAATGATCCCTTTAAACCATCTCTTTTGTCTTCCATTGCAATTTGCACTTAAGAGAAGCTCTGATTTTTGTTCATTAACTCTTTGTCCTGAGAAGAAACAGTATATTTTGATGACTTGTTTTACCTTTCGGCATGATTGAACTGTAACCTTGAAGAAAAGAAAAGTATCATCTGCAAACATTAGATGATTAATGGGGTCAGCCTTTCTAGCAATCTTGACTCCCTGTATTTCTCCTCTCTCTTGTGCTCTGAGCATCATGAGTGAGAAGACATTCTGGCACATAATGAAGATATAAGGTGAAATAGGGTCTCCTTGTCTCAGTCCCTTTTCTGGGTTGAATCTTGCAGAGGTGCCTTCATTGATAAGAAATTGGTACGACACAGCTTCCACACATTGCATTATAATCTGAATCCAATGTGTGCTGAAACCCATCTTCTCAAGGATCACTCTAATAAAAGTCCAGCTAAGTCTATCATAAGCTTTGTTCATGTCCAGTTTTAGAGCTCCTAAAATTCCTTTTCCTTTCTTCTTCTTGAGCACTGTGTTGATGATCTCTGCGCCAATGGTCACATTGTCATGAATGGATCTCCCATGGATGAAGGCTGCTTGCAGTGGGGTAATGACTTGATGGAGGCAATGCTTAAGTCTATTAACCAACACTTTAGAGGCAATTTTGTAAATTACCGTACAGAGGCTAATAGGCCTAAAATCATTCACCATTTTTGGGTTGTTGATCTTGGGAATTAGGGCAATAATCGTTCTGTTAAGCTCTTTTAGGACAAATCCTGATCTCAAGACAGCTGCAGTCGTATCATCCCCCACAATGTGCCAGTATTTTTGAAAGAAAAAGGCTGGTTTACCATCTATACCTGAAGCCTTAAAAGGTCCCATATGGAAAACTGCCTTTTTGATCTCTTCTCGACTGAAAGGCCTCTCAAGGATTTCATGGTGCCGATCAGTGAGTTGTGGAATCTGGAGGTCTTCCATTTCATATCTAATCTGGTCTTCAGTTGCATCACCTTGTGATGAGAAGACTTCCTTAAAGTAGTTTAAGAATTATTCCTCTATCTCCTTTGTGATGCGCCAAGGACTCATCATTGGCTTGAAGAGCACAATGGAGATCATGGCAAGGATGTGCACATGCGGCAAGGAGGCTTGGAGAAGCTTGAAGATGCTAAGGAAGAAGTTTCAAGCTCATCGGAGTTGGTTTCAAGCTCATCGGAGTTGCCTAAGATGCCATTTGATCCATTAAAGATGCCATTAGGCCCAATGACAAGGGCAAGAGCTAAAAGATTCAAGGAAGCTTTGTTTGGCCTCATTAGAGTTCATCTTGAAGAGTTAAAGGCCATCGGAGATCATTTGAAACCCATTGGAGACCATCATCAAAGGAATATTCCCATTGATTCCAAGTTGTGCACTCTTCTTGAAATCGATGAGCATTAGGTCATTAGAGTTGTAATTTGGCCATTGTGGGCTTAATTCTATTTTAATTAGCTATTTATTTAGTTTATAAAACATTGGGTTGGGCCTTGTTTGACTAAGTCCAATCCTTGTTTGTTATTTTCCTTTTCCTAGTAGAATAAGGAGTAGGGTCCTTCCTAGCTCCTTCCTAGCTTTTTCCTTTACCCTTAGGGCATAGGAATTTATATCAGAGCCCCCCCCCCCCCTTCTTGCCTATATAAAGGCACCAACCCCCCTCTTGTAAACATAAGTTGAGTTGATTAATAAAATTGAGGTTTTACACCCAAATTGATTATCTTAGCTTCTTTGTTCTAGTTTGAGCAAAACTTAGGGTTCTTCAATCTTGTAGAGTCCTAGCAAACAATTAAGTTGTGTTGCTTGATTGTTTGTGAATCTTGTGTTCTAGAGTTAACAATTGCAGGTCTAATTGGAGACTTTGGGCCGACGAAAGAAGAGGAATCACCTTGTGAAGGTCATCGACATACACATCTAGAAGTTGAGGAAGTTCAAGTCGACTTTGATAGATATTCAAGGCTAGATTTGAATCTAACACAACTAGATTCGTATCAATTGGTAATCTAGAGCATAGGTTGTCATCTTCAATCGGTAAATCTATCCTTCTATTCATCTATCATCAAGTTTTTCATCCATCTCATTCATCAAAGTTCTTATCGCAAATTTTAAATTTCAAGATCTAAAAATTCCGAAAATTCAAAAATTTATTGTGACTTCATCCTAACTCCAATTGCTTTGAAATTTCAGATTTGGAGTCCTCATACCTTGTAGTTCAATCGAAAAATATCAAAAAATAAAAAAATATTTCGACCAGAAACTTGTGAAATTTATTCTGGCTTCGTTTGAGCTCGGAAAGCTTTGAAATTTGAGATCTAAACTTCTTTTAGTGTGATCTTCTGGGAAAAATACTGAAAAAAATCAAAAAAATCTTTTGTGTCTGCCGCACCTTTGACCTAGGGTTTTTTATCCGGGTATATTGGGGATTAGGGTTTTGTGTTTGCAATTGTTTGATTTGATTGCATCTAACCCTAATTGATTGCTTATTTGAGATTCTTGGGTTGCTTTTGCTGTGAATTGAGATCTAATTTGAAGAATTTCAGGTTTAAACCCTATTGGAGACAAGTGGTACAAAATTGGATCTAAGTGGTACTAGGGTTTATAATTGATTGAATTGATTGATTTGTGTTGTTAATTGTGTTTTGTGCAGCAAGTTTGGGAGACAAAAGGCTGTTTGGATTGTATAAAGAACACTTTTTCTTTTGATTCACTCAAGTTATTGCTCTTAATTGTTTGTTCCTCAAGTAGGTCACGAGAAGAAAGAAGGCTCTAACAATTTGCTCTTATTAGGCCTATTGAAGCTAGAAAAAGGCATAATCTTGTGAGATCATTAAGAGAGTAGTGGATCGCCAATCCATAGGTTGAGTGCAAACACGAGTGCACAACAAAGGTAATTCACACACACACTTGTGAGGAAATTTTATTACTAACTTTTCTTTGTGTGTAGGTACAATGGGAGATCAAAATCAAGCCAATGATGTGGCTACCTCGTTGCAAGCTATCATGCAAAAATTAGGCACTATATCAACAAAATTAGAGGCTTTGGAGGTTCGAAATCAACAAGCTCCACTTAGTTTGGTTGATAGGAGAACTTTGAGTGCCTATGTAAAAGGGGATGTTCTAAGGGAGAATTTGTTCCATACTAGGATGTATGCGAATGGAAAGCCTAGTAGTGTGATTATAGATGGAGATAGTTGTAAAAACATAGTTAGTGATTATTTGGTGAAAGAGTTACAACTACCTACTTCTAAACATCCTAAACCCTATAGCTTAAGTTGGACCAATGATAGAGAAGAAATTAGGGTTAACAAACAAGTTTTGGTTACTCTTTCTTTGGGCAGGTACAAAGAGGATGTCTTGTGTGATGTGCTACCAATGCGAGCTTGTCATGTGTTGCTTGGGAGACCTTGGCAATTTGACAACAAGGTGAAGCATGATGGTGAGACAAACGAGTACTCTTTTATGCATGGTAAGCGGCCTTTTACTTTAGTTCCTTTATCACTTCAAGAAGCTTTAAAAGATCAAATTAAAGTGAGAGGTGATTTTGCTAAATTGGATGATAAATTTAGGGCTAAAGAAAAGGGTAACACCGGTTCTAAAATTGCTGATTGTTTTGATGATAAAACAACCTTATTTGCAAAGAGTAATTCTAAATCTGTTTTAGATGTTGTTTGCGATAATATTAAACCTAATTTGAGTGTTGTTTGTGATGACACTAAATCTGTTTTAGGTGTTGTTTGTGATGAAACAAATTCTGTTTTGGATGCTAATTGTGATGAAAACAAATCTGTTTTGGTTGATCATAGCATTGAAAATAGGACTGTTTTGGGTGAAAGAAAAGAGACTTCTAAGAAAGTTGTTAAAGAGTGTATGTTAGCTAAAAGTGAGATTAAGAGTGCTTTGCATGAGAATTCTGTTTTGATCTTACCTTTGTTTCAAAATACACTAATGGGTACTAACAACTTGGCTGGAGATATTCCAAGCAATATTGTGTCTTTTTTGAGTGATTTTGTAGGAATTGGACTTGTTTTGATACAAGAAGGGAAGTTTGTAGCTTACTTTTGTGAGGAAATTCCTAGTGGATTATCATCCATTAGAGAAATTGAACTCAATCCATATGGTGTGCGATACAAGTTCATTGAGAGCTTTCCATATGTGGTGCGCTACAAGAAAGGTAAGGAGAATGTTGTAGTCGATGCTTTATCAAGGAGGTATGTTTTACTTTCCATGCTTGATTCTAAGTTTCTTGGATTTGAGTTTATTAAAGACTTATATGCTAATGATGCTTACTTTAGAGATGTGTTTAAAGCATGTGAGAATTCTGGATTTGGGAAGTATTATAAGCATGATGGACTTTTGTTTAAAGAATCTAGATTGTGTATACCTACTTGTTCTTTGCGTTTTGTGCTTGTGAGGGAATCGCATGAGGGTGGTTTAATGGGTCACTTTGGTGTTGATAGAACATATGAGATATTGCATGAACACTTCTTCTGGCCTAAGATGCGATATGATGTAGGAAAGCATGTTTCTAGTTGCATTACTTGTTTGCAAGCTAAATCTACATCTAAGCCTCATGGTTTGTATACTCCTTTGCCTATTCCTCATGAACCATGGACTCATATTAGCATGGATTTTGTGTTAGGATTACCTCGTTCTAGGAGAGGTAAAGATTCTATCTTTGTGGTTGTTGATAGGTTTTCTAAGATGGCACACTTTATTGCATGCACTAAAACTGATGATGCCATTAATGTAGCTAATTTGTTCTTTAAAGAGATTGTTAAACTACATGGAATGCCTAGGACGATTGTGAGTGATAGAGATGCTAAGTTCTTAAGTCACTTTTGGAGAACTTTGTGGGCTAAGTTAGGTACTAAGTTGTTATTTTCAACTACTTGTCATCCTCAAACTGATGGACAAACTGAAGTAGTTAATAGGACTTTATCTACCTTACTTAGAGCTTTGATTAAGAAGAACTTAAGGACTTGGGAAGATTGTTTGCCTCATGTTGAATTTGCATACAATAGAAGCATACATAGTACAACTGGATTTTCACCTTTTGAATGTGTGTATGGCTTTAATCCTCTAACTCCATTGGATTTGTTGAGTTTACCTTTGAGTGTGCAAGTTGACATAGATGGGCAACGCAAGGCACATTTTGTTAGGGATCTTCATGCAAAGGTTAGAGCACAAATTGAGAAGAAAACTCAACACTACATGAAGAATGCTAACAAGGGGCGCAAAAAGGTCATCTTTGAACCTGGTGATTGGGTTTGGTTGCATCTAAGGAAGGAAAGGTTCCCTGAGAGGAGGAAGTCTAAGCTATTACCTCGTGGAGATGGTCCATTCCAAGTCTTGGAGAGGATCAACAACAATGCTTACAAGCTAGATCTTCCTAGTGAATATGGTAATGTAAGTGCTACTTTTAATGTCTCGGACTTATCCTTATTTGATAATGATGCAGATTTGAGGACAAATCCTTTTCAAGGGAGAGGGGATGATGCGCCAAGGACTCATCATTGGCTTGAAGAGCACAATGGAGATCATGGCAAGGATGTGCACATGCGGCAAGGAGGCTTGGAGAA
>AWUE01015763.1:0-74579 GCA_001974825.2 Corchorus olitorius | reverse complement strand
TTTTTAACACTTTTTTTTACTTGCACCGTGACTTTTTTTTATAAATCTTATTAATTTTTTTAATGAGGTTAAGTAATTAATAAAAATTTAATTAGGTGTGGTAGGGTGTAAATTAGGATTTGATGATGATTCAAATTTGATAAAATTTGATTAAATGGCACCATCCTAGTGGAATCCTAAAACCACCCCTTTTTAGGATGATTCTAATAGAATTTAATCTCAATGTAAAATTATTAATTTTCAGCATTCAACATTTACATTTATCAAACAGTACATTTATATTCAGTATTCAGTAACCATCAACTTATCAAACAGTTTTTATTACAATAATTCAGTGTTTATAAATTTTAGTACTAAAAATTCAGTACTTAAATCTTTCAACACTTAATTTTCAGTTTATCAAACAGACCCTAAATATTCTTAATATTATTAAATAAATATTTTTTTCCTTAAAAAATAATATTCGTAAGACCACCCTTTTTTTAAATTTTCCCAAAGAAATTGCTCTTATTGCCAAAATAATAATAATAATAATAATAAATAAAATAAAATTCCTCACCTCTACTTTCCATCCTTTACCTTCCCTGTCGTTTCTTTTACTTTCCCTACAATATTCGAATCCAAACACAGTGTTATGAACATAAGTTTCATGTAATTTACCAACAAATAAGAAGAAGCAAAAGAAATTCCTTGAGTTGAGTTCATATTGGGATTGGGCTCTTTTTTTTTTTTCTGGCCAAAGATTGGGCTCCTTATTGTGAACCTAACATAACATTCAGCTGATCCTCCATCATTAATTTATTAGGAGGATAAACAGGAGGATCCATATTTAAAGAAGAGTGAAAAGTAAGTATAGTTTGTGAGTGAGTGACTAGAGAAGAGAAAAGATCAAATCATCAATTAGTGTTGTTGAAATATGGGGCGAATTCCAGCTTTGATCTCGTCATTTTTATTGTTGCTGATTATGGCTACCAGTTGGGCTGAGCGCGAAAACAAGTCGTCTTCCGCAGGGCTGTTTTGGTCAACCGCCAAAGAAGAAAGGGATCTGGTGCATAAGGCTGGACCCTCTGATGTTGATGATTCCGCCGCCGCCGCCGCCGAAGACATTGACGGTGGATTTTCTTCCCTGGATGGGATGTTGCAGTGGGCTATAGGTTTGCTGATTCAGTTTCTATATTATTCATAAAACTATCACTTATAGAAAACCCAATGGTTCCAATCAATTCCTTATTGAATGAATCAGGTCACTCTGATGCTGCCAAGCTTAAGGAAACTGCGCAAGATGTTCATCGTCTCTCTCCCTCCGAGCTTAAGCAGCGTCAAATGGAAATCAAGGTATTTACCCTTTTTGATTGATTGGATTCCTTTTCTGCTTAATTTCACCTTAAGAAAGAAATGGTCTCAGCTGCTTCAACCTTAACCATGTTCAACTAGTATAAATTGTCGTGATGAAATACATTTGGTGCTTAACTAAAGCAATTTGGTGCTGAATTGATTTCTTGTTCATTCTTTTGCAATTTACTTTTACATTTGTACAAGTTGAAATAGAAAATAATTAGTTAACAAAGGATAGAATATAATGGTAATGTTAAATGATAAAATTTACCATAACTAAGGATGTGGAATACTTTAAGTAGCTTCTAACTGCTTACTATGTTCATATTTTCATTAAAAATATACAGTAACTGGTTTTTAAAACGAGTTCTCAAACACCTTAAAAATGAAAATTTTCGTTGATACATCAAACAATCAGGTACTCCTCTGATAATCTTTATTAACGGAGTTAATAGTCAATTAGTTTCTAAGTCACATATCTATCCACTCAAAGATTGGAGTTCCATCTCGAGTTGTATACTTATAAAAAATTCCCTTTTTTTAACTCATGAATCTCTATATTGCTATTTACCCTTTTGATTATCTATAATTTTCAACTATAATGTAAATTAGAAATATTTCATTTTATCAAATGGATAATGGTTAAGCCGATTACTCTTTTAGGTTTTAAGTAGTAATGTATCATTCTATATTGAATAGAGGTTTTGAATTCGATGAACATATACATGTGCAGCTTAATTTGCACAAAGGCTAGTTATTATCGAGTAGCTTATAAATCTTTTTAAAAATAAAAAGAAAATTATGCTTCAAGCTTCATATTTTTAATTTTAAGAACATAGCGTAAATAATGTCTTAGTAACAAAGATTGTACATATTACTTTCTTAGAAAGCAGCAGTGGCCTTATTCTTTTGGGTACCTTCTTCATTATATTATTCCAGTTGCTGGCATTGTATACATCCGTTCTGCTTTGTTTTGAGATCTGATGCCTGCATTACACAGGAACTGATGGAAAAACTAAAAATGCCATCAGATGCCCAGTTGATGCAAATTGCACTAGATGACTTGAATAATTCATCTTTATCTTTGGAGGATCGCCACCGTGCTTTGCAAGAGCTTTTGATACTTGTTGAACCAATAGATAATGCAAACGGTAAGAGGTGGTTTTGCCTTTGACTGGTTTATGTGGCAGGTTGAAAATTTGAGATATATACTTTCTTTCCAAATCGTTTCCATTATTAAGCTTATTTTGCAATGATCACCTTGGCTTGAGAAATGGCCTTCCTAATTATTTAGAACTTTGGCAGCTCTAGGTTGCTTCTTAGGTAACACCTTTTAGTTCATTTGTCTGGAATCCAAGTACTCTTTCTAGCTGGTTTATTTCTCCATAATATGATCTAAACAAAGATCATTTGAGTATTGAACTTTTGATTCTTCAAATTCAATTCCATTAGTGCTCATTACTATTTTAAATTTCTCTGGCTCTGCTATTTAACTGATACCTGCTCTAATTTCAACAAATTATACATTGTACCACACAACAAATTACTTCTTTGTAGCAGGCTTTTATGGTTATATTTTGTATTTTGCATTTTATTAGGGTTTTGGGTTTAGTTATACACCTGAGTTATCCACTTGAGTAGCCTTTGGATGAGACATTTGAAATTTTCAGTGATGTGATTTTCTCCTTTTATCGTTTTTGGTTTTTTCTACACCCTGGTTCTTCGATCCTTTACCTAATATCATCTGTACCTCCTTAATTTGCCTATTCACCGACTTACCTCTAACTTTCTAGATTTCTTTCTCTTTCCCTGCTTGCTCTATGTCAATATTTTACATAGGACGATGTGTCTCAGATAGTTAACTTTTTGCTTGCCAGATATGAGTAAACTCGGGGGGCTTGTTGTGATTATCCGGGAACTTAATCATGCTGACCCAGATATAAGGAAAATTTCTGCATGGATACTCGGGAAAGCAAGTCAAAATAATCCGTTTGTCCAGAAGCAGGTAAACCATCTTTCTATTGAGCATTTAAGCAAGTTGTATTCCACATCAACTAACTTACAAAGTTTTACATGTCTTAGGTCCTGGAACTTGGGGCACTGGCAATACTAATGAAAATGGTGAAATCTAGTTCTGCAGATGAAGCCACTAAAGCATTTTATGCCGTTTCAAGCTTGATCCGCAATAATATTGCTGGTCAGCAATTGTTCTATGAGGAAGGTGGAGACAAGATGCTCCAGGTAATCCAAGAATGAACTCAGCATTTGCAGTTGTTTTTGAATCCCTGCCAACTGCAATTGACCATTTCTATCTTTAGGATATACTGAGCAACCCCAGCATGGATATTAGGCTACAGAGGAAGGCTGTATATCTGGTTGGTGATCTGGCTGAGAGCCAGTTAGAAAACATAGATGAAGCTGAGATGCCCTTTTTCAGCGATTATTCCTTCTTGAAGTCTGTGGTTAATCTGACAGCATCAACTGACCTTGATCTCCAGGAGAAGGCAGCTCTCTGCCCCTTGTCATATTTTCTTGGCTGCATATGTGAGCAATTATTAATTTATACTGCTCTGCTTCTATGTTCTGACATGTTTTCAGGCCCTTGTTGCAATTAAGAATCTTCTGCAACTTAGAACAACTGAACCCCTGGTTTTCAAGGACTTATGTGGATTAGCTGATGCTTTGGAGAAAATGAGGCAGCGGCTACAAGATTTGATGCTGGACGAATATCACAAAGATTATGCTATGGATGTTGAAGGCCTTAGAAAAGAAGTGGAACTCATTTTCCAGGAAAAGCTGGGAAAAGTAAGCGACTACTTTATTGCATCTAGATTGTATTGGATGAACTTAAACTAACGACTTTTATAATTAACAGGAAGTACGGGTGCCAACATGACAGCAGATTTGTCCTTTTTACCGACAAAGATTGTTCATACTTCACCTGTAACCTTTAACATGGAGCTGAACATTTCAAACTTTTAGATACAGGGTTTCTCATTTGTAAGATGAGGCAAGATTTCTCGAGTATCTCAGGCTTCAACTTGTATTTTAATTGTTTGGCAGAGAAATGATCACGATCAGGAAATTGGTAAGAGTGTAGTTGTAGGTGATTTGTTGTGTAAAGCAAGGAATCGATGGAGAAAATTACAATATACGAAGTTATAGCAGTTCTTCAGTGACTTGTTGCCATATACTTCCCTTTCAACGGGATTTTGAGATGTTGGTTTGCGAATATTGCAATGATTAATTAATTAATGATATAATATCACTTGACTAGCCAAACATTTAGAAGCCATGTCATGTGACTAAGCTTTCGATGTTCTTGTTTTGTTTGTTTTCGTTTTGCCAAAGTCCTAGTGTTTCATGTCAGATTCTATGATGTTTTGTGGAAAATGAAAATTGAATTTAGTTCCCGAAGTATTAAACTTTCAAATTCATTTTGTGTTCATTCGCAAAATCTTCTTCTATTGGAAATGAAAAAAAAAAAAAGAAAGAAAGAATCAATTTCCTGCTCAGTGAGCAAGAACAGAACTTCAATCGATCGGTTCATAAAATTGGTATTTTCAACCTGTTTGGCGTTGCAAGCAAAGTGAAACCAGTTTGATTCAGAGTATCTATTTTTTAGTATCCAGGACTAAGCCCTGACTAATCTGGACCTGACCTGCGTCGCGCACCTGCTTATGGTGGGTGAGTCAAATTTGGGTTATCCAGGTTCAAATTAGGTCAAGTCAGAATTTTGTTGTAATTTAGAGTCAAATTTGCTTGAATCACTCAATATTTATATATATTTGGTGAAATAGGAAAAATCTCTGAATTCACAGAAGGCTACTTGGACATAGTTTTAGTTTTCACACTGATACATCATCTTACCTCGACTACAAAGAGAAGATTTGTTATTATTCCTCAGGTGGAGACGCAAGAAAGGGACTTGTCATTTTTATAACCAGCTCAAGACTATAAGAACGCATCATTTCTGCAAGCATGACCCATCTCGAACATGATTATTTACATTAATTAGTAAGGCACAAGTTTAGAAGACAATCGAGTTCTGAGAGATGTAATTAAAAAGCTAGCCCAATTTTGATGGTCAATCTCCAGGGTCTATCGCATCTATTCTTCATGATACAGATACAAACCAAGACCAAATCGAGCACATGCCCTGCAGAAAGCTATTTCTTCTGCTGCAGCAACCGGATCTACAATGTTTACATCGCTGGATGATACTGTGCCAGTGGACTCACGATGTGCCTGTATCAGAGAAATGCATTAGTTTTAATATTGAAGCAGACAAGTTTTAAGAACAAAAATGGAAACATAAAATGAATACATTTCTCAGTTAATATGTCATTCCTCATGACAAGAACATTTAATAAGAGTTCTCAGGCAAAGATTGTCAGGCATTTTCACAATCTCAACAACATGGTTAAGTATTCTCGACCATGGTTTCATCAGTTAAATATCCAACTTCCACAACCCAAAAAGAAAAAGAAAAAAACAATCTTTCACACAAACATTATAACCTACTACATTTCTTATTTAGCCACCTTTAAGATTTTCCATCTTTACTTCCATTGACAAATAATTTTTATATGATTTTTTTGGCACAATATAATTTTTATATGATTTATAAGTAAAAAAAAAAAAAAAAAAAAAAAAAAAAAAAAAAAAAACCCTTCAAATTAAATGTTTGAAAATCTCAACAACATAAGTTCGGGGCTTACAAATTTCCAGTAAGACCTCTCCATTTATTATGAGCCGTGAAGACAATGGTAGTGCCTTACCAGCCAAAATGAGCATGGCAGATATAGACATGATATTACAAACATTCAGGGACATTCGTACATGAAATTTGAAGTCACAAAAGCCATAACAAATAAAATAACAATTACCATCGTAAATTTCTACAAGTACAATGCCCAGAAATCAAGTTTATCAAGTTCTTGAGGGCAATATCAAGTTCTTGAGGGCAACAAAGTGAAACAGGAATTTCGAGACTGGTTATGTAGGATTTAAGGATAGATCAACAGGTCTTCCATGCAGGTTTACATCTTCAATTTTAATAAATAAGAAAATATTTTATGGGTGTCTTCGGTGCAAGTATTATGGGCATGATAGGATTATATTTGTATATAAAATAGGATGATATAATTATTTTATACGCAAATGCAATCCTATCCTACACAATTCTTGCACCAAATACACCCGAAGTGTTTTCCTAAACTTAGATGGTCAAAATATGGTAAAGCATTCTTCTCTTTCACATGCACCTCTCAACGATATTGACCAATATTTCTGATGTCACATTACCTGTTCACTTATTTCTCCAAGTGTTACGGCTTTAGGGTTCTATTTATCATTTAGCATACATACTAGGATTCAGGGTTTAGCTTAAAAATAGACCTATGCTATTTGAATCTATGCAGCATTTGATATCTGAGCTTTTAGCAGTATTACTCTAGAGATTGACAATGCAATCAAACTTAGCTAGGACTCCTGAAGAACCCAAGTTGTGAACCACAGGATACGCTAGCTGGTTCTACTTGAGGATATGCTAGCTGGTTCTACTAGTTATTCGTAGAGTGGGTATCATCGAATTTATATACCAAGGGCATGAGTGGAAAACAGCCTTTAAAATGCAGGATGGTTACACGAGTGGTTGTTAGAGGGCCAAAATGATCCTGGAACTGAAAACAATGTTAAGAAAACCCAAATCCTACCAAACCCCAATTAGTAGAACAATGCCAAAGGCTCAAAAGTTGAAACCAAGAATATCAAAGTCTGACATTACCCAAATACGAGACCATTTAAATCGAAAGAAGTCCTAACTTAAAATGATCTGCAAATACCATATCTTGGAAAGCATATTGAAATGGTGACATTTTACATAAAATACACCTAAACTTGGCCACAACTCAAAAATGACCTTAACACTTGGACAAAAGCTTCTTAAACTCGCCATGACCCAAACCTAAAATGACCAAAACCACCCATTTGCCTAGTTAATCATGTATTTTGATCCTTCTAATGCTTCTACCCGTTTTATGAGAGTGTAATGGATTTTTTTCTTTTTGAAACCATTTATTGGTAAATTCTAGATTATATAGATTTCTTCTAGATTATATTGTCTGTTGTAAGTCTAAGAAAGAGCAGGTAGATCATCTTTGCCAGCAGTTTTCCATTATGAAGGATTCCAGGCTATATACAAACATTAAGAAATGAAGTTTTGACAATTATGATTTCCTTAGGCTTTGTAGTATCTGCCAAGGTATCGAAGCTGATCCTGTCAAAGTTAAAGCTACTTGGGGTGGACTGAACCCACTTCTATTTCTGAGGCTCATAGTTTTTAGCTACTTTCTATAGGCAATATTTCTGCACCTGAGGTACTTAGCTAAGGCACATTTTAATCTTAATAATTCGCTAATGTAGTTTTACACTTTATATCAAAATAAAGGCAATTTGAGTCCACACCAACATCCTTCCACCTCAACTTCTGTTTTATAAGTCTTCTGCGTACTCTGTCACCAGAAGCAGCTATGGATTCACAAACTCAGTTCTGTTATCCCTATTACCTATTAGAGCGGAAATAACTGGCCATTTGCATCCTTCCTATGAGTAGCAGTGTAGACAAAAGCAACAATCTCTAGCTATAGATTCTACACTGCCACAGAGTTTTCCAACATACCGCTAAAGTAATCAAGATAATCTAACAGGAAATCTGGAAAGATGGAAGTAATATTGAATTATAAAAAGTAGTAATAGTTTAAAGCAACTTAGTACGCTAAGTTTGTTCCTTGCAAAGAAAAGGCAATGATTTTAAGCATTACGTGAAATTTATTACCAAGAATCCATTTAGAAGTAATATATTATATAATATATTAATTTAAAGAAAAGTAAAAGTGAGAAGAGAATGAAGCAGACCTCTCCATCTGATCCTCGAATTGTGAGTCGGTATACAACGGTGATGGTTCCATTGTCAGCGAATATAACATCACGAACTTCTCCGCACCATCCTGTGAGAGAGAAATCAGAAGGAAAAAACAAAAATCAAATGCTATTTATTAATATCAAATATTATACTAGAAAAGAAGAGAAATAAAACAAACAAAGAGGGAAGGGAGGGGCAAACCAGGGGCATAGAAGCTCAACATACGATTGGCATGGTACCTAAATCAGGCAATCGGATCAGATCAATCTGGAATTTGATTTTGATCATCAATTACAAGAAGAAGAAGAAAAAAAAAATCCTTACCAAGGAAGGAAGGTGGAAGAAGAAGACTTTGGTAAGGGTTTGATGATATTATCAGGAATTCTCTTGTTGAGGTCGCGGAGGATTTCTACGAGAGGGCGAGTTATGCAAGAGGAGTTGGAGGGCGAAAAAGATTTGTCAAGAGGCACCACGTAGTTTGAATTCGGAACTCCTCCACCCTTTTTAGCATCGCCGCTGCTATTATTGTTGCCGCTGCAATGAACAAGGCCGCCGTATCGCGCTCTCCCTCCGCCGCCTGCCCGCCGAACTTCCAACCGCCCATTCCAATAATTAGTATTTGTATTAGTATTACTGAAAATAATAAAACTATGGTTGCTGTGATCGCACCGGAGCTGCGGCCTCCATTGCGGGAGGAAGACGCTGCCACTTGTCAATTGCAACGCCATTTTTCTCCCAAATCCCAAACTTGGTCTAATATGCCAGCCACCCCACCTGCTGCCTATTATTTTTATTCCCTTTTCTTCTCTACCTACCACTACACCTGTTCAAACTTCAAAGTCCAAACTACCTCTTTTTTCCATTTTCTTTCTTTTTCTCTCTATTTTATTATTACAAGTTATCGAAATGTGAAAAACTTGAAGGAGAAAAGTACAGAGCGCAAAATTTAAAAAAAAAAAAGAAGCTTGGCTTTTGGCGTTACGGTCAGAGATTACTTTTCTTTAACAAGTTAAATGACGAAAATACCATTGACTTATTGACGTGGCATTTTCTAATTCGCTTCCTTATAAACGCTTAGATAGAGCGCTCCGCATCGCATGGCACACTGTGACTCAGTAGTTAAAATAAAAAATAATTTGGGGTTTAGGGTTTTGAGGAATCTGAATCAACAATCGGGAGCCAAAGGAGAGTGCATTAGTATAATTTATTATTCAACTCTTCTGGCCTTCTCCGACTTCTATCAGTATTTTCTCCAAGTTTGGTGGACTGGGTGCTCTCCCATGGCGGATTCTCTATACCCAATAGCATAGTTTTAGTTTGCTGAGAGAACTCAGTGATGGGTTTTCTCCAAAGGCCATTTGTGGTGCTCCTCCTCATATTAACTTATCAACTCTTGCAATGTTTGGTTGCTTTTGGATCGGTCAATGAAGGAGACCAAAAGCAAGAACAATTCACTGAGGAATTACTATTGAAGCCATTGCCGGATCGAAAAGTGTTGGCCCATTTCCATTTTCAAAGCTCTGCTCCTCCGTCCGCTGCGAATGGCCGCCGCCACCACCACTTATTTCCTAAAGCCATTTCTCAGTTGGTACTTTTTACTACCTCATTTTGTTTTATTTTTGCTTTTGGAGTTACTGAGACATCTTGTGTATGGAAGACTATTTTAATTTATGCTTTTACGTGTTGATTTTATGAATGGAGTTAGAAAACTTAGCTTAGCAGTGAAGTGGATTTCTTTAGTTTCTCAATGTGTTGATAGAAAGGATGTACAAAAACCTGCGACTTCAGATTTTTTGTTTCTTATACATTTATGAGCAAGCTCTTGAATCTTTGTCTGCTGTAAGGAGGCTTTTGGTTTGTTGCTTTTATCTGCCTTTTCGTCAATGATGAAACTTATAGTTAACGCGCAGATTGTACAAGGACTTAAATTTCAGGGTATAAAATTTTGACTTATGGTTTTTGTGGTTTATAGAAAGTTTTTATTATTATTATTATTTCATCTTTTGATAGGATTCTATGAGCTTATAATAATATCATCAAACTTATCTATCTATGCTATTTTCATACTCATGTAATGACTAATTTATTATTTTCTGCATACATTATAGTAAATGTACATGAAAATGAAATGCTCATATGAACTCATCCAACCTTTTCCAACAATGTCATGTTTGTCCCTCAAAAAAAAAAGTTATGGTATGGCACTGAGTACAATTTCTCTGTAGGTTCACCCGAAAATATCATGCACTAATTTTGTATGTGTTGCAGTAATTGTCTTTCTTTATGTAAGGAAAGATAAGAGTTTTGACAAATTAGCTCCTTTTTTTTTTTTAGAATTCTCGAAATTGGCGTTGAGATGGGTGGCTATGTTGTAGATATTATAATGTACGACAACTTAGATAAGTCTTTGAATTATGTAAACAAGTGCATGATTTTTAAAGTTCTTTGAACAGATTCAGAAATTTCAAGTTAAGGAAATGGAGCTATCTTTCACACAAGGTCGCTGGAACTACGAAAGCTGGGGTGGTTTTGATCCCATAGCAAGCAGCAATGCAAAGCCCCCTGGAGTTGAGTTATGGGCTGTCTTTGATGTTGCACAAGATCAGATTGATGCTTCCTGGAAGAATTTAACACACGCTCTTTCAGGTCTTTTTTGTGCCTCAATCAACTTCCTAGAGTCTACTACAACTTATTCTTCCCCGGAATGGAGTTTTCCACCCGCTTCAGGCAATCTGAGGTATGGTACATTGCCTCGGGAAGCTGTTTGCACAGAGAATCTAACTCCATGGTTGAAGTTGCTTCCTTGTCGGGACAAAGCTGGGCTTTCTGTATTATTAGATAGGCCATCTATTTACCGAGGTTATTATCATTCTCAGCGGTTGCATTTAACCGCAAGGGGGTCTGGTTCCAAGGAGATGGATTCAGGGATTGTATTAGACCAGACACTTACAGTTGTTCTCCAGCCTAGTAGTCGAAGTGCCGGTATGGTCCATGCTAGTGAAACTCATATTCAACCAAGCTGGTCTCTTAGTTCAATGTTCGGGAAACAAGTTATTGGAAAATGTGTTCTTGCAAAGTCTAGTAATGTGTATCTTCAACTTGACAGCAGCTTAGTGGTTGACCTGAAGCATCTCCAGAAAGAAAATGAGAAGTCCCCAACAGATAGTTTAACCTCTGAGAATTTTTGGACTAATCCCAGCTTTGAATTGTCTGCTAACCCAGACAGCTTATTAATAGAAGAAAATAGCTTGCATGGCAAGGGCTTATCGGTTTTGTACAAGTTCCAAGTTGAGAACTACAGTGAATCTGAGCCATTTGATCTCAGCTTTACTTGGAAGATTCCTGTAATTTGGTCTTGTCAACAAGCACCATTACATGCTAGTAGGTTCTTGATGGGAAGTGGGAATGAGAGGGGTGCCATTGCTATTTCCTTGAAGTCTACACAACTGAATGAGGGCTTCATTGGTTTTAATGCAGACAATGAAAGGTGTGAATTGCGAGTTGATATTTTTCAAGTTGTGCCTTGGTATGTTAAGGTCTATTTCCATTCTCTCCAAGTATTTGTTGATCAACAACCTAAGGCTGTTTCAGATGTTATTGAGAAGATACGTGTTTCGCCTTCCAAAGATAAAGTATCACCTGGCATGATGGAGATGGTCTTGAAACTTCCTTGCAGAGTGAAATCAGCTGCTTTAACCATTGATTTTGATAAGGTGTGCTTTCCTTTTTTGTTTATTTTAGGTAATAGTTTATCCGATCTTACAAATTCTATTCAATAAACACAAATTTATATGTTTTTATCGTTAGAAGCCAAGTGTTATAAAAGATTTGGATAACTACTAATGGTGGAAAATTAAAAGATGTCAGATTAAGTAATACATCACTAAGCATTGATGACTTTTGCTGCTGCATTTAGTCAGGCTTTTTAGCTTAAGACAGAAAGTCTATTTCTGTTAAGCTACTTCAGATAAAGTAGCCATATAAGATAGAAAATGGAATATCTTGATCATGTCGGATATTGACAACCGAATATATTGAAATTCAGACTGTCTGTAAACTTCAGTAAGTTTGGAACAAAACTTGTTACTAGTTCCATCTATTATAGTAATTTTCTAACCTAGACCCCATCTCATTCTTCAGATTCTCAGCCCTTTCTGCTTGAGAATGGGATAGGTTCATAATCTTTGCCTATGTCTGAAACTCCCTCTGCTTTTCAATAATAATTGTCTATTTTGATGAATTGATGAAATTAATGATTTTGAACTGACAGAATAATAGCATGCTTTTTGCTTGATGAGCCAAACTTAAGTATGATTTCCGGTTCTTAATTTATCCTTTATTAGTTGATCCTCTGTTTCATATGTCTGAATAGGGTTTTTTACATATTGATGAATACCCTCCTGACGCTAATCAAGGATTTGACATACCATCAGCTATTATAAGCTTTCCCAACTTTCATGCAAGCATGGATTTTCCCGAAGATGACTCCATGAACAAGTCATCTTTGTTGTCAAAGTTTAAGGTATTAAACTCTTGAGTTTTCTGGTCCTAAATGTAATCAATTTGTATTCTTCTTCTCATTTGGTATTTTTTAATCTGGTCATGCAGGAAAAGAGTCCTGTAATGTCTTACACAGAAGTATTACTAGTGCCTTTGACAACTCCTGATTTTAGCATGCCTTACAATGTTATCACAATAACATGCACAGTGTTTGCATTATATTTTGGATCATTGCTCAATGTACTGCGAAGGCGTGTGGCTGAGGAGGAAAGATTTCTGAAAGACAAAGGTAAATTTATCTCATGGAATAGATCATTATCAGTTTTTTGAGGGTGCGGTGTTCTAAAATATGCTTTTAAATCATAAGATTAAATATCATATATTATCATGATTAATATCATATATGTTTGAGGGTGCGGTGTTCTCTTTATTGCTAGTTGATTAATACCAGACAAGTCTGATTACTTTGGTAAAATCTACTCGTAGTTGTGTCTAATTACATATTCAAATGGTCTCCATGAGCAGGTTTGGATTTGAACCTGTAGTTAAAGGTGTTGGACTTCATTTGTCACAATCATTCTTAAATTTCGTTGCTTGACAGTATCATAACTCTAGCTTCTCGTTTCTTGTTTTCTGCATATGAGATCTCTCGATGTTTCTGGTTGGCAATTCGGATGCTCTGTCTCTCTCGTATTTCTGGTTATCTTTAACATGCTTTCGGAACTTCAATCTTATGCAATTTACTATATCATCGGTAGTCCCTCAGAACATCCGCGAAGGTTATCAAAGATTGAATGCATGGTGTGTACAATCTGGACCTTATAAAAAGTCGTAAAAGGAGAAAACAGCATTTTATTAATTAATGCATCTGTGTTGAGCTCATAGTGTATGTTGCTGTTTGCCATCTTTATTATTTTTCCTCTCCCTGTCAGGCCTGAAAAATTTTGGTTTGAAAGGTAATTTAAGGGAGATCATGTCCAGCCACTAGAAACCAAGATTTATTTGGTTTGGTTGATTAATTACTTTTCATGTGATCTGACGAACCAGTGTTTAAGTTCGGGGTTGCGGTTGTTAATGTTTGTTTTATTGTCATTTGCCCGCTGACTGTTTACGTTTAATTGTTCTGCTTGCAGCTGCCAATAAAACTGGTGGGCTATCTGTGATGCTATCAAAGTTGTCTACCAAGCTTAGAGGTAGACCATGGGAACCTCCTCATTCGGTTCAACATTCGTCATCCTTCATTAATTCTAAGTTAGTATTTAAAGTCATACTAGTAGCTGGACTAGCTGTTGGGTGGCAATACTTTTTTTCATGAAGTTAAACTATAGTACATTTTTTCTATATGAACAAAGATATAGAAACTTCCACATCACCATGGGGACTTGATTTTGTATCATTTTGTTGGAGGTTTGAAAATATGTATCATTTTGTTTTAGTTTTCAAATTTTTGAATAATTGATTTATTTTCTTAAAGCCATTACAACAAAACTTTATTTTACAAAATTATACTCACTTGCACCAAGTTTGCAAACTCTTTTGTAGCACAAGGGCTTGTGAAAAGAAAAGATATGCAGGTCTGGTGAGGAAAATTGATCAAGTTTCAATTTTGGCATGTCTGGTATGGCTAATTCTGCAGGCTGTTCCTCATTTGCTGAAATATAAAAAATAAAAGGTTTTTATTGGCCTTGATCAAAAAATAAAAGTTGGGTAATTTCTTTTATAATGATGATTTAATTTATAAGAGGTGGTCTTAGTGGTCCTATAACGATGTGGGTTTGAACCTTACTCTCTCTCTCTCTCTCTCTTTTTGTAATAAAATTATTAAAGAGAAAAACGACATATATAATGCAAACTTTTAGCTTTTTATCAGAAGTCTGAAAAATAAAGTATATGAATCCTATCAAAGTTGTAATTTGACATAACATATGGAAAAAGTAGAAACTTCAGTTGGCATGACAGCCATAAGTAGTGATCCGCTTGCAAGATGCGCCCAGAATCACTTCATCTTCTCTCATCCTCTTCATACTGCGGTTGCCACTCAAATAACTGCAATTTGATGGAACTTTGCTAGATTGGAAATCTGTGACATGCATGAACCACAAATGAATGATGCAGAATCATTTTTTTCAGTGGTAAAAAGATTTGGTGATGGTATTGGTGGCACAAACCTGCAGGGTTATTCTGATTAATCTTTAATCTCTTGAGTAAGCTGACATCCTCCATGTCCATCAAAAAACTCTTTCTCTTGCAGCCAAGGGCAAGGCGGCTACTCCGTCTCCAGTTGGAACCTATTCCTGCATCTGAAATCAAATGCATGCCAATGTCCAATGTCCAATGTCCAATGTCCAATGTCCAATGTCAGTTGAGAGAGAGCTGCTTTCCCCAATCTTTTTAAATAACTAAATTCTCTAATTTGATCAATCTATTATATATTCTTATATTGTTTTACCTGAGCTGCTATTCCTCAACTTTTTACTACTCTTGATGGAATCAAGATTGTCTTGTTGTAGCTTTCTAGTGTTTCCAACACCATCTTGAAAAGGTTCATGTGCTCCTGAAAAATTGTCCCTCTTCATCATCAACAAAGAAACAACAAAAGATGGGATTTTTCCATCAAACCAAACAGAAAACACAGGAACTCGACCCTCTTCATCCAAGAAAAGAAAAAAAAAAGAAAGAAAAGAGAGTAGTAAAATTTATGTTTCACATACACACACACACTTACTTTTAGTCCCAAGTTTGCAGAGCTTGCCACCAACAATGAGAGCAGATTGAGTCCCAGTAGACAAGCCTTTAGAAGAGAAGAAAGAAAGCAGAGACCTCCATGTAACAGAGGATGAGACAAGGTCTTTCCCTCTGCTTATAAAGTGCCCATTAAGCTTAACCGTGGAGGGGTCTAACCCGAAAGCTCGAGCTATGGAGCCCAGGTCAAGTTTCTGGGCATCCCATGCCACCATGGAAACTAGCTTCCATGCTGAAGGACAGAAAAGCTTTATTGTTCTTGCCTTGTTTTCACCTCCTGACATCGCTTTCTTTCAACCCTCTCTCTCTCTCTCTCTCTCTCTTTCTTTCGTTTAGCTCTCCAACTGGAAGAATTCGGATTCTGTTCTGGGTTTTTCTTTTCTTTTTCTTTTGTATTTGTCTATTTGATTTGATCATTCTTCATCTGCTGCTCCTTTCTTCTAACGGCTTCCGGAAAAGTCTTCCACAAATATTATTTTTTGAGTTTTGGGTTTGGGCTCTTTGGGCTCTTTGGGCTTAAGGCCTGGGTTTAGGTAGAAGTCCGAAACCACCCTCCTATTTCTTGTTAGGAATTTCCTTCCTTGACCAATTTGTAATGGGTTTGGGTTTTTTTTTTCTTTTTAAATATCTGGAAATAAGAGGAGTTGAGTTGATCAATCACTTGAGTTGAATGGTTGAATGTTAGGGTGGGTATAAATTTTTTAATGATTCCTGCTCAACATGCAGAATTCATTGATTTGATTGAGAAAAATATTTAGCATTAAGATTTTTTTATAATGTTTTGGACGATTTCATACAAATAACTGATGGAATAGTATTTTTTTTTTTTTTAAAGTTTTTGGAGGGAGCTCAATGACAATGATGGCAATGAAGTAAGATTTTTTTGGCCTTCTTAGTTGTTATTATTCTTCTTGAAAGCAAAGTTCTTTGCGTGTGAATTTAATCCCAAGGCGCCTGAAAGGTATATAAAATAAAAGGGAGGGAATCAAAGTGTTGCCAAAGAAGAAAGCAAGAAGCAAAGGGAATGATCCAAACCTGCAGGAGTTGCCAGGACTTTCCAATGCCTGGAAGAATTCGAATTCTCATTCACAATCCAATCTTTCTTCATTTCTCGATGCTTAAATTCTGGGGTTTTCTTTTAGGAGAATCCCTTTCATATGACCCTACTTTGCTTTTCATCTTCCCCTTACTCCGTATATATATATATTAATTATAATCACAATCCTATTCCTAGCCTTACCTTTGGTATTCTGTCTTTCAATGCAGGCCCAACAAGGTAATGTCACATTCATGAATCTTTACTACTACTAATTCTTTTTAACTCTTAGAATTTGATTACTTTTTAGTTTTTGTTGAAATTCAGAAGCAGAGATTCCTGTCATGGAAGTACAAATGAAATTGCTGGGAGAACTTGAAGCTTTGGGATTCCCACGCGCCAGAGCAGTTCGAGCACTTCATCATTCTGGTTAGCTTTTACAGGCATAATGTTGATGCATTTACAATATTTGTTCAAAGAATATGACCTAGATCATTTTCCCATGTAACTTATTTTCAAGTTAAACAATGATATTTTGTATGATGTCTTCTTCTAGAGAAAATTTTAGTTATGTATATTTTGTTCAGATATAATCTTTTCTCGGTTGCACAGGTAATACTACCCTTGAGGCTGCTGTAAATTGGCTCATTGATCATGAGAATGATGCAGACATTGATCAGATGCCCTTGGTATGGCTTTTCACCCAGTAATTTACTGTTTCCTTTGCAACATTTCATTGAATTTTCATAGGTTAGGTATAACATCCCAGACGATTACTTGGTTGAGGCTGTCAATTCTAATCTTAGTCTTAGAAATGCAGCAGAATTAATGCATGTACATTTACATGAATCATGACTCAGAACAAGCTAAGGAGAATTAGCCGATTGAAGGATGGAAATTGGGGTCTCTCTAAAAAGTGCAAAAATTTATTAAAACAAAGTTGTGCTATGTAGACACATTATTTGGGACTAGTGTATTGGTTGAGGAAAGTAAAGGTCTCCAGTTCCTACCCAAACCAACCCTCTCTTACCACACCATAAACCAACAATTTACTAGTGTTTTCTTCTAGTTCCACTTTGTCATGTTTCTTGGTTTAATGGTTTCAGGATATATTCCCTCAATTCTTGCTTGTATATAAGTTTTAGCTTCGCTCTCATAGGCCTTACTCATGCATGTCCTACAGAATAACAGAAACCTTTGATTAGGTCTGCATATTATTGATCTACATATTTGTATGGAAAGGCATGAAATTTCAGCCTTTGATCTTCATGAGTTTCTTCATTTTATCAATTACATGCAGGTAGCAATAAACATGGATATTGAGTCCCCTGAGCCATCTGATATCACAGAAGCAATAAAGATTAAGGAACAGGAACTAAGGTTTGACTTGAACATTAATCCCTTCGTGATAAAAGCTTTGAAACCCTTTTCATTAAACTTTTCCAGTTGATCTTGTTTATAAGAACCTAGAACTCATTTCATGTTTGATGCTGATTTTTACTTTGTTAAGACTCATACTACCCTTTTCAATCTGTTCCTTTTCATGCTCATTAAGCTGCTCACTCTTAGGAATCGAGTTCGCATAAAGAAAGAAGAAGAAGAAAAGAAACGTGAAAGAGAACGGGAGAAGGTATTATATTCCTTCATTTTGGTGGTTTAACTTACCATTGTGTGCAGTGCATCTAGGCATATTAGATAGTCTAACCTACCTGCTATGCAGGAACGGATTCGAGCAGGTAAACAACTCCTTGAAGCAAAGAGAATTGCAGAGGAAAATGAACGACAACGGTCTGTTTTTATACTGTCTATATATGCTCTTCTCTCCTCTTCTTTCCTAAAGCAATGACACCATTCTTATCCAGTACTTCTGGATGCATGATCCATCAGCCTTTTAGCCTTGCGAAAAGCAGAGAAGGAGGAAGAGAGAAGGGCAAGGGAGAAAGTTCTTAAGAAATTAGAAGTGGATAAGGTCTTTCTTGTTTCCTTAATTAGTATGTTCTCAGCTAAAAATATTGTAAAAAATGGACGGAAAAAGTTGTTAATATGTTGTTTTGATTCTCATTATGTTCTTCAACAACTTGCATGTGATATAAACAACACTTGACAGTTAGAAAGAAAGCGAGCACTTGGATTGCCACTAGAAAGCCGAGCTGTGAAACCATCTAGACCTGTTAATCAAGAAAAAAAGGTTGAAATATGTCTCACATGGTATCTCTAAATACAATAAGGATCACTTTATCTTAAGGAGAATATAAACATATCTTATTTGGCTTGATTCTTTTGAAGTTGCAGAATTCATTGCCTGTTAAGTCTATTAAAAAGGATGAGCGCATGAGGGAATGCCTAGTATCTCTGAAGCACACTTACAAGGTGAGTGATTTTGTAACTCGTTGCTTTTGCAGCTAATCATGTGCATGACTTGTAACACAAGTAATGTATTTCTTAAACTACTGATAGTGATAATCCTTCTACGGAACAATTAATGATTCTAATTAAGAAGAATTCTTAGAAAAACTTCAATGTGGTGAACAGGTACCTCAACAAGTGATATTACTTGGGTTGGATTGAAAGCAATATTTCAAATCTCATTTTCTTATTAATTCACATGATGATTTTAATCTTGAAAATGTCCAGATTATTATACTTGTGAACCCAAACGGCTTGAATTATTTGCCAAGTATACATATTCTAAGCCTAGAGACTATAATCAGAGAATTGAAAAATTTTCCCCTAGAGACTATGTACAAGTATGCATTTTGCAAGCTTAAACCATTTTATATATATATATGCTAGGATGATAATGCCAGAGTTAGAAGGGCATTCCAAACCCTTTTGATTTATGTTGGAAATGTTGCAAGGAATCCTGATGAGGACAAGTTTAGGAAGATTCGACTTGGAAATCCAAAATTCCAGGTAAGGCATGGCCTTTTGAGGTGTCCTGATATCTAGTTGAAGTATGCAAAAACCATAGTATGAGGATGAGGATGAGGGTATTTCTTCTCCTTTCTGTCATTTTACTTTTGAAACTTGATTTTGCTTCTAACAGGAGAGGGTTGGAAGCCTGCAAGGAGGGATTGAGTTTCTTGAGCTTTGTGGATTTGAGACAAGTGAAGGGAACGAGTTGTTGGTTATTCCTCGCGAGAAGGTGGATATAGCGTTGCTCAACTCAGCTGGTTCTCTGTTACAATCTGCAATTACAAATCCCTTCTTCGGTCTTCTTCAGCACACGAGAGACGATTAGTGGTTCAATGGCATTAGTTGAAACTCAATGTCAAGATATGAGTAAGATATTAATATATAGAAGAATGTGAAACACCTGTCTTGTACAAAATTTGATGTTAGCACAATGTATAAAGATTGGAAAGTTTTTTTTTTTTCAAAAAAAGAAAAAGATTATATATATCTTATCTTACTATCTTATCTTATTATATATATATATATATATATATATATATATATACTATATAAAATCACGAACTCAAAAATTTTAATTGGGAAATTTCATAAATACCCTTAGTATTATAGATAACAAATTTTTAATCATTGTCTTCTTTCGTCATAAAACTTCTTTTATTAATTATGAAAAGATATTGTAAATCCATATAATTATAATACTTCCCAAAATTATTTGAAATTTTTTTATTTAAAGTTTATATTTATTTAATTAATTCACATTGATTTTTCTTTTTTTTTTGTTCTTTTAAGTACGTGGAAGCCATGTCAAACAATTTTCCTAGCTTCCAATCGCGGATAGTGCACATAGCCAATTTCCCAGATAGAACAATCTAATTAAATTTATACTATTTAAAATCACGAACTCAAAAATTTTAATTGGGAAATTTCATAAATACCCTTAGTATTATAGTATAACAAATTTTTAATCATTGTCTTCTTTCGTCATAAAACTTCTTTTATTAATTATGGAAAGATATTGTAAATCCATATAATTATAATACTTCCCAAAATTATTTGAAATTTTTTTATTTAAAATTTATATTTATTTAATTAATTCGTTGGTGGCTACAAGGAAATACTTTTACAAAGTCACCAATATATGAAACCAAAATTAAACTCAACGGAAAATATTTTATATTTTAAGTGGTTAATTGCTATAAGATTGTTCTATTTGGGAAATTGGCTACGTGCACTATCCGCATTTGGAAGCTAGGAAAATTGTTCGACATGGCTTCCACGTACTTAAAAGAACAAAAAAAGAAAAATCAATGTGAATTAGATTGATAATTTATATAATAAGACATAAATTGTCTTTCATTTATTTTCGTTTTGATTCTTCGACATGTTATTTTGATGTAAGAAAGCTTTAATTGTAAAGTACCAAAAAGAAAGTTTGTATGTTTTTATTATTATTATTATTATTATTATTATTATTATTATTATTGTGCAACAACAACACTTCAGAATGGGGTTAGGCCTTTCTTATCCTTTTGAAGTTTTTTATTTTCTTCTTTATATTACTTCTTATATCTTACTTTAATAATGGGATTCAAGGACCTTCCCACTGGATAAATAAAGTTATACTATATTCTATATTTTCCAAGTATGAATAATAATACTATTAATAAGAAGGCTTAATGAAAAAATTGACCACTAAACTTTCTGCCAATGGTCAAATAAGCGCATTAACTTCAATCTTGGTCAAACAAGCCCCTAAACTAGCAATTTTGACCAGATCAACCTTTTTCAGACAGTTCCTTAATGGTGTCGTGAAACAGTGTCACGTCATCGCGACAGGTGGCTAAAAATTCCATGTAAGCAAAAGGAAAATTTTCAGAAAAATATTTCAAAAATTTTAGAAATAAAAATAATTAATTTTACCTTAAATCCCCCCAAACCATATTTTTTAAAACATTTGATATTTTGCTTGTGCTGACGTGGAGCCATTAAGGAACCATTTGAAAAAGGGTAATTTTGGCCAAAATTGGTAGTTCATGGGTTTATTTAGCCAAAATCGAAGTTCATGAGCTTATTTGACCGTTAACGGAAAGTTCAAAGGCCAATTTTTTTCATTAAGCCTTAATTAGAAGTATGTAAACTAAGGAAACAAAGTAGAAAAGTCCACCAGAAGATGATCTAATGCACATATTTTCCCCCAATAAACAATGAAGAAGATGTAATGACGCAATGACACAACATAGAAATCAATATGACAATCAAACCAAAATTACATAGGAAGGTTATCAAATTTTCATAGTATGGTGACCAAAATTTCATACAAATTTAACCAAATTTTCATAAAAAGATTATTAAAATTTCCTAGGGAGGTTAACAAAATTTTATACGAAAGTTATAGAAATTTTATAGTTTGGTTATCAAAATTTCATAAGAAGGTTAACCAAATTTCATAAGGAGGGAATTTATCAAAATTTATACTTATCGAAATTTCCTAGGGACGTTTACAAAATTTCATAAGTAGGTTATGAAAATTTTATGTAGAGGTTATCAAAATTATATAGAGAGGATATCACAGTTTCATTCTCATAGGGAGGTTATCAAATTTTCATGGTGTGGTTATTAAAATTTTCATAGTGCGGTTACCAACTATATAGTGTGGTTATCAAAATTGTATAGGGAGATTATCAAAATTCCACACTGAGGTTATCAAAATTTCATAGTGTGGTTATCAATATTTCTATGTTGAAGCATGAAAAAAACTACCAGAGTGACATAGAAATATATTGAAAAACCAGGACAAATTAGGTTTCCCTTCATTACATTTGAATAGAGAGTTTACTGGAAAATGGACTCGCCAAATAAAGTTTTCTAAGAAGTCTAAAAGATCAACTTCTTGATTTGGAACGTTTGTGCGCAAAACGTTGTTCTCAGGAAAACGTTCATTCCAAATACATTATTTGCAAAACCAATGCTCAAATGTTGTGTTTCAGGGTGAGTAACCTCATTGAAAAGTGGGCTTGCCAAAGAAAACTTTCTTCAAAACCTAAAACTTAATCTTCATGATTTTACACGTTTGTGCGCAGAACGTTGTTCTTGGGAAAATGATCACTCTGAATGCGTTACTTATGTAACCAACACTCAGATGTCGTATTTCAGAGTTAGTACAATTTATTTGAAAGTGGTTTGCCAAACAAAGCATCAACTTCAAAACCTAAAACATCAACTTCACAATTTTGTGCATTTATGCACGAAACATTATTTAATTATTGGAAAATGATCAAAATGTTCTTTTTTTTTTAAACCATCGCTCTAATGTCATATGTCGTAGTCAATAGAGCTTATTGGAAAATTGGCTCGCCAAACCAAGCTTTTTTTAAGCCTAAATCCTCAACTTCATGGTTTTGCGAACAAATACAACTCTTAAATGTCGTGTCTCGAATTGAGTAGAGTTTATTGGAAACTAGACTCATCAAATAAAGTTTTTTTAAGAAGACAAAAAATCAACTTCACGATTTTCTGCGTTTCCGCACAAAACATTGTTCTTGAGAAAACACTCATTTCAAATGCGTTTTTTTTTTTTTGAAACCAACGCTCAAATGTCATGTCTCGGAATTATTTGACAAATGATATAACGAATGATTTTAAGTTTGTTGATGCATATATAAACTTTTTTCATAATCGTTATAACTTTTTCAGTAACTAAGTATTGTAAATTTGATAACCATATTTATAGATTAAAGTGTTACCAAAATTACTTATCATTAGATTTTGATGTTATTGGATTTGTTGTTGTAAAGTATTTTTCATGATTACATAGCATTTTTAGTAACTGAGTATTATAAATTTGATAGGATCCATTGTTGATGAAATTGTTAACTAATGAAAAGTTAATGAATTTGTTGGTTCACGTATAGTTTTTTTATACTCACTCCGTCCCAAATTAGCTGACTATTTTGGGTCAAACTAATCATACATTTGACCTTTAATTACAAATATATATATATACAATCAAATTTTCAAAAAATATGTTTTGAAAAACTTAAGACTTAATTTAATCGAAATATAATTTTTTAAAATTTAATTTTATATAATTTTTTAATAATTATGGGTCAAAGTTAGGAATTCTTTGACCCAAAAGAGTCAAATAATTTGGGACAGAGGGAGTAATACATAACTTTTCAATAACTAATTATTGTAAATTTGATAACTTCTACTATTGATAAAATGACTAACAAAATTTATTTATAACGAAAAAATTGATGAGCTTACTCCCGATAACTTTTAGGGATTTGGACAAATTTAATCATTTTAAAATTAGCATAAACATTATACTCCCTCTGTTTCCTTTTAGATGTCCTTTTTAACTATACCACAAACACCAAGAAAAACAGTTATTTTGCTAACTTTTTAACAAATTTAAGCTTTCTTTCTGTTTCTACCCTTCTTTTCCCTCATGCTTTAAAATAGTGGTTGAGATAGTGGTCAATTAGGTGAATTAAATAGGGTCATATAAGTAAAACTGAGCATAATTAGTTGAGGATGGATATTTAATCAGGGACAATGAAATTTTCTAGAATTGAACATCTAAAAGGGGACGGAGGGAGTATTACACAACATGTAACTTAAAATAATTTCCACCAAACCTCAATCCCACGTGTGAAACACGTGGCAAAGTACTAGTGTATATATATATATATTACTATTAAAGTTATCCTCAAACTGATGTATGCTCAGTATTTAGTTCTTCTCATGCTGACATTTGAACGTTGATTGGTTGAGAGAAACTCAATATATATATTATTATATATATTTAGAATTCCAAATATAATATTTATAAATAATATTTAGAACATTAAACTATAATCAAAGTAAAACTCAATTTCCTTTTTCCAGTAAATAATTATTTGAATAAATATTAGATTTCTAACAATATTTCCTTCCATTTAACTTATAATTGCAATTACATAACATAAAACTTTACTCAGTTCTAATCATAAATCGAAAGACCCGATGCGAGTGCGCGGGGAAAATATCTAGTGTTAGTTAATGTTGTCCATATTTGAAAAGCACAAAAGTCAATATATACCAACGTGTTATAATATTAAAAATACCAACTTCGCTTTAACTGAAAATAAAAATTGTAGACAATTAAAACTATAAATGAGTACTAAAACAGTAAAACTACAAAAGAAATCACCCATGATACATTCAAAGTTCTGATAATCTAATTATTGTGAGTTACAACTTTATTAACAAATTTTTTAAGTTCCATATGTTATTGGTTTTTCCTTTTTTTTTTCATGATCTTTCAATATAAAGAATAAAAATATAAAGATAATGATGCTTTGATTTAATTAGTGCATAAACAAATGAAAGAAATCTTTGTGGAGAAGAAAAGAGAACTCCTTGACAAACTTAAACAAATATATGAACATGACCTTTAAAATAATATTGCTTAATATGCTTAATTCATGGGAATCAACTAAATTGTATAGTACAACGGATTAAACTTTAAACTCTAAGAAATTTATTAATAACTAAATCATATCAAACTTATCAAACTTTTTAAAACAAATTCCAGTTAAGAATATACTTAAATTATTTTAATTAATACTCCGGTTTTCCTGAGATGATGAAGGTTTTCTTTTCTTTTTTATTTTGGACAAAGTATATCTAATTGATAATTTCATTCGTTCTAATTTTTAATTTCAAAAACTGGACTTTTACTCTATTGCATAAAAAAAATCTTACGCTCTTAACTCGCTCAATAGAAGCAAAAAATATGACTAAATTGAAGAAAAAAAGTAGAAAGACAAAGACTATATAGAAAATCAAAAGTAAGTTACTTAAAATTAATTAAATACTCATCAACGTAATTAATACCAATTTCTCCTTTCCAACTTTTTCCTAAAAAACTTCAAAAGATTATGTAATTTTTTCTTTTAATATGTAAAAGTTTTACCATTTTTTTCATTTGTTAAGGTTAAATAAAAGTTCTCCACCAATTAAAATTTAAATTTTAAAGTTAAATAAATGTTTAAGAAGAAGTAAATTACTTATTAACAATTAAAACTTAATAAGTTTTGATGAAATAAAAATACATGTTTATCCTTCAAAGGAATATTAAAATTTTAAAATTAAAAAGGGTAATTTAGATATTTTAGGTCAAGGTTTTTAAAGTTTAGACTTATATAATATAAAGATAAAAATAAAGATAAAGAGTCTTCTGGGCCTAGATTGGAAAGGACTACAATTCCAGGTATTTGGCCATCTCTATTGGGCTTGGGAATAACTAATGATGCAGCACAGGGGCGGCCTCTAGACCTGCAGACTAATAATGAAGGGGATTTGGGCTACAAACAACTTCAGGCTGCGGCTAGTACAAAGGTCCATGACTTACTTAAAGAGTTGGCTGCTACTTCTCCTTTTGTTTTTGGGGAAAATTCTTCTACTCCTACAAAGACTAAAAAGAAGTGGAAGAAGGTGGCACAAGTAAGCTCTAAATATTCTTTTGATGTACTGGGTCCTCAAACTAATTTCAAGGATGGTAAGAAATGGGTCTCAGGTGCTGGAGATATGGAGGTAGATGATGTGGGAATTGTCAAGAGGTCGAGGGAAGGTAACGCTGTTCCAGATGCTAAAGAAGGCCAAGATGATAACAATGAGCTGCATTCGGTTGATCCAACTAATGAGAAGGCGGGGGTGGCCAGGGAGAGCCATTCCCACCAGGACCCATGAATTGTATTGTTTGGAACTGCCAAGGGCTTGGGGCAGCCCGGGCAGTTCATGCTTTAGTTAGTATTATCCGTTGTAATAAGCCTCATTTACTTTTTCTGTCTGAAAAAAAAAAAAAACAAGCATGAAATGGATTGGATTCGATCTCGTTTAGGCTATGATAACTGTTTAACTGTTGATTGTTGTGGGCGGGCTGGTGGGTTGGCACTTTTATGGTCAAATGATATGATTGTTGATATTCTTTCTTATTCGTTTTATCACATAGATGCTAAGATTGGCAATGGGTCTGGTTGTTGGCGTTTTACGGGTTTTTATGGGCGCCCGGAAATGAGTCGAAGACATGAGTCTTGGGAGTTATTGCGTTTGTTGAATTCTCAGTACTCTTTTCCCTAGTTGTGTGCAGGGGATTTTAATGAGTTAGTGTCAAATTCGGAGAAAAGCGGTGGTGTTTTGCGGCCTCAAGCCCAGATGGATGCTTTTGCAAATGTAATTGATGATTGTCAATTTCGTGATTTACCTATCTTGGGCCCATTTATGACGTGGAGTAGGAGAGTAAATGGAGATGTTATTTTTAAGAGATTGGACCGTAGCTTTTGTAATGAGGCCTGGTGGCAAAGATTTGGTGAGTCATCAGAGCAACATCTGATAACTACTGCTTCTGACCACTTACCTCTTCTATTATGAATCACTCATCGATCTACTGCTTTTAAACAACGGTATTCGGTTTTTCTATTTGAATCGATGTGGTGTGCGCATGGGGATTTTTTGGGAGTTGTTAGAGAGTCTTGGAGGGCTGTTGCTTCGGGTTCTATTACTGATAAAATAGCTGACTGCAGTAAAGCCTTGATGACTTGGGATAAAACGTGTTTTAGCAACCTACAGAATAAGATTGCGTTGAAGAAAAGGGAGTATGGATCGGCTTTTGATAGTAGTTTGGATTCTGACCTGTTTATTCGAACTAAGTAAGAGTTGGATTTGCTTTTCTCTTCAAAGGAAACGATGTGGTGGCAACGATCGAAGGCTTTTTGGTTAAGAGATGGTGAAAAAAATACTCGGTATTTTCATGCTGTAGCTACTCATAGAAAGCAGCGGAAGGAAATTTTGAGCTTAAAGGATGATGATGGGTTATGGCATTCGGAGCCGGTTGCTGTGGATGATTTAATTGAGAAGTATTTTCGAGATATTTTCCATACTAGTTCCCCTACTTCTAGTGATGTTCATGATGTTTTGGCATCTATGGATGTTCGAATAGATGCTAGTATGGAGGCTATTCTTGAGGCCGAATTCACCACTGAAGAAATTAGGCAAGCTGCGTTTGATATGGAGGGAGACAAAGCCCCTGGACCGGATGATTTATCTCCTACTTTTTATCAAAAATGCCAGAGTATAGTGGGCGAGGATGTGGCTTCGGTAGCTTTGGATTTTTTGAATAAAGGTCAGCCTCTTCCCAATATAAATCATACCCATATTGCTTTAATTCCGAAAGTTGATTCCCCAAGCACTGTTAAAGATCTTCGGCCGGTCAGCCTTTGTAATGTGATCTATAAAATAATATCGAAGGCACTTTCGAATCGATTGAAGCAACTTCTTCCAAATGTGATAGGAGAAAATCATGTTGCTTTTGTTCTGGAAAGGATGATTTTTGATAAAACGATGGTAGCTTTCGAAACTATCAATTTTATGAGAAATAAAAGGACTGGGTGACTCATATGGCGTTGAAGCTTGATCTTAGTAAAGCATATGATGGGATTTTTTGGAAGAAAGTATGCGGGCTATGGGTTTTCCTAATCGTTGGATTAGGCTGGTGATGTGTTGTGTTAGGAGTGTGTCTTATTCGGTTCTTGTAAATGGTCATCCTGGTGATAAGTTTTGGCCTTCCAGGGGATTCGTCAAGGGGATCCGCTGTCGCCTTACCTTTTTCTTATTTGTATAGAAGCTTTGTCTAACATGATTTCAGTGGCAGAGGGGCAAGGGCTGCTACGGGGAGTTTCAATTCCTCGTTCGGCACCACGGGTTAGTCATTTGTTTCTTTTGCAGATGATAGTATCCTTTTCTTGCGAGCCTCTTTACCTGAGTGTGATGTAGTTTTACGAATTTTGAAAGAGTTTGAGGCAGCTTCGGGGCAGCAAATAAATATAGATAAGTCCTCAATCTTTTTTAGTGCCAATTCATCTGCTCATAATAAATCTGCGATCATGAATCACCTGGGAATTCATAAGGTCTTAGATAGAGACCGTTATTTGGGCCGGCCTATTATGATTGGACGGTCCCGCAATAGAGAGTTTCATCAAAGATCGCCTGCTTAGTAGGGTCCGGAGTTGGCATAGTAAACTTTTTTCAATAGCTGGGAAGACGGTTATGATTCAGGCAATTGCTCAAGCGATTCCTATTTATTTGATGAGCGTGTTTCATTTTCCCAAGGTTTTTATACAAGAGCTAAACTCGATTGTCTCTACTTATTGGTGGGGAAGTACTACTAATCGGAGGCGTATTCATTGGCGGGCTTGGGAGAAAGTTTGTGTGTCTAAGGCAGATGGTGGGCTTGGTTTTAAGGATTTTGAGGCCTTCAATTTAGCTTTGCTTTCAAAGCAATGCTGGCACATTATTCATAATCCCAATTCGTTAGTCCACCGTATGTTGAGAGCCAAATACTTTCCTGCTGGGACTTTTATGATTGTGAGACTTGGGAGCAATCCTTCTTTCCTTTGGAGAAGTCTTCTTGGTGGTCGACAAGTGATCTATGAAGGGTCGAGATGGCGTATAGGATCAGGGAACGTTGATGTATGGAATGATCGCTGGTTGAATTCTCCCCCTCTGTATAGGTCGCAACCTAGGGATGGGGTAACCCCTTCCTCTCTACGCGTTTCTGATCTAATGGATTTTGAGCAACGGTTTTGGAGAGTAGATTTATTGGAAGAATTGTTTCAGGAAGATGATGTTGATCGAATTTTATGTCTGTCGATTCCGAAAGCCCAATGTTTGGGTGTTTTCATTTGGAATGGGGATTCTTTAGGGACTTTTTCAGTTCGTTCAGCATATACAATGGCTCGATCTTGCCTTGGAAGGGATGAGCTCAATTTGGATGATCGGATTAGGTATTGGAAGCTGTTATGGTCTGCGCGTGTTGCTCCGAAAGTCATCTATTTTGGTTGGAGATTGTACTAGAATATTCTACCAACAAAGCAGGCTCTTCGATATCGAGGGGTGCCAGTTGGAGATTAATTTGCGGTCTGTGGGGAGGAAGAAGTTTCGTCATCGCATGTTCTCTTTTTCTGTCCTTTAAGTGTCCATGTTTGAAGTTTAGTCTGCCCTTGGGTGAGTCCTTATGTGGAGTCCTGGGATGGAGAGGGGGATTTTTGGGATTTTTTTTTTAACGAAAGCTTCCCAAGTAGGTCAATTGGAGATGGTGCTTTGGGTTATGTGGCTAATTTGGTCGAATAGGAACAATTGTGTCCATAATTTGATCTGCTCCACACCTATGGCGTTATCAACAAATGCTACTTTGATGGAGAAGAAGTATAGAGAGATCAAGATGGTACCATTGCAGTTGGGTGAGCCTCGGGTTAAGAGTTGGAGACCTCCACCTCCAGGTGTGTTGAAGATTAATTCAGATGCTTCATTTTGCTCTACCATGAAGGAAGTTGGCCTGGGGGTTGTAATTCGTGGTAGTGGAGGTTCTGTAGTTGTTAGTGCAACAAGGTGGTTGGATTTCGTTTCTGATTCGTTATATTCTGAGGTGCATGCCCTCCTTTTTGGCTTTGAGATAGCTTTGGAATGTGGCATTGATAGTTGTATCGTTGAGTCAGATTGTCTGTTAGCTGTTAATGCGATTAGAAGCTCGGCACCAACTTGGTGGGAGGGTGGTAATCTTATTTATGAGCTTCGGGAGTTAGTCTCTTTGTTTGATGATCGTGTTTTTCAACATGTCAACAGGGAGGCTAATGTAGTGGCACATAGTTTAGCTAGTTTATATGCTGACAATGTGTGGTGCGGGAGTCTTCCTCCTTACATTTATAACCCCGATATTTGTTAATCAATGAAAGTTTGTTTGATTTCTGCTAAAAAAAAGATAAAGATAAAGATATGCTACAAATTCAAGTTAGATTTTGTTTGATTTGTATACTATTAGTATTTTTTTTCCAACAATTTTCTTTTAGTACGATTCAAGAGTAATATGGACATGAAATAGGAAATTTATTTCACAAATACTATTCAATTTTTGAAATGATCCATTGCGTTTTCCACATAAACAAAAACAAGGACTCAGTTTCTACTTCTACTTCTACTTCTACTTCATGTCATGTCATGATGAGGGGGAGGGCTGTTCGTATGTTTCATAATACGGTGTCATTTTGTTCAAGTATATCTATCTGCATATGTATAGTCGCCTCGGTGTATGTAATGTAAAGAAGCGTAAAATTCCTAAACAGTCCCTTCTTTTCTCTAAAATTGAAAAGCCGAAAGAAAATGCGTTTTAAATAAAAAATCTCAAATTTGTGCAAAAAAGAAATAATAATAATAATAAAAATCTCAAATACGCTCTCGCCAATCTTAATTCTTACGAGCTAGGCCGCAGGGAAGTGGCGCACGCTTTTTTTTTTTGTTGGTATTCCATTTTTTCTCTTAAAAGGAAAATTCGACCAAAATCTTAAAATTTCCCAAAACTAAAGGTTCCAATCTATTATTTCTCATGCATTTTACTACTTGTACAAAATTAAGGCTAAGATTTTGATAGCTAGAAGAATTTTTTTTTAATTTTAAAATCCTCTTCAGAACCAATCTCTTTTCTTTTTCCTTCTTTTTTCAAATTCCCTCCTGATTTAGAAGCTTAGGGCTAGGGTTTTTATCAGCAGATTAAAGATGTATGCTGATCGAGTGGAGGCTGTCGTCAAAAGGTCGGTAAAGGAGCGACTCAACGTCAACTCCGCCGATAACTCTATTCGCCGACGTCAAATCACTGGCAAGAGGTTCGTTTTCTCGCTTTATCCTCTGTTCACCTTATTAGAAAATTTCCTTCTTACTTGCTTGATTTACTGTAATAAAGTAGTTTAACTTTTTACGCCATTTTTATGGTGTTTTTGAACAATGGCTCGATTTTGCTGCCGGATTTGTCTTTTTAAAAGAAAAAAAAATTATTTTGCTTTGCTGTGAAGGATTTGAGAGTGTGCATTTGACTTAAAATCATTTAAATGGAAAAGCATGGTGTTCTCACTAAAAGTTTAGATTTTGGATTCTTTCTGAAGTGGTAGCTTTCAAAGTGTGTTGGTTGCGTTGGACATTATAAGATGTTATAGCATCACAATTTTTATCTGATTATGCAAATGTCATATGATTATTCAAAAACTAAAGAGGCCGCCCTGCATCTTATTCTTATTTGGTGCTTAATAGGTACTTACTCATTCAGCTTTTTCCTTATATAGTCGTTTCTTCTCACCATCTATAATTTTGTATATGCTTTTTGCTCATGAATTTTGGCGTTGGTGGTTAGAGTTTGTAAAGGGGTGATTGCTTCTTGAGTAGCTGGTGTTGGTGAAATATATCATTCTCATGTGGTATTGGACTGTTGATAGTTCTTATATTTACCTATCTTCGGGTTGAACGTCTTTCATTCCATATTTTTTTTCAGGCAGAGGCAAGATGATAAGTGGGAACATGATCTTTACCAAGATGAAGCACCTCGAATTTCAAGTATGGATTGCCTGACACAATCACATGCAACTAAAATATTGCTGCTATAGTTGGATGCAACTAAATCATCTCTATTTCATTTTGACTGTGTGTTAATGGCTTGTGAAGATCGCAAAGTCGATCCCCGTGATCTTCGTTTGAAGCTTCAAAGGAAAAGTCTGCAACAGGTGTCTCAAAGTGGAAGGGGAGCTGTCTCAGGTGTGCGTGATCTTCGTGAAAAACTATCCGGAACAATGAATACACAGCCACTAAATGCTGATCCTCCAAAATCAAAAGTGGAAGTTGCCAAACCAGCCAGGAAAAGTGTAGTTGAAACTCCTGAACCAGAACCCAAAAGGCCTGCAACAGCAGCAAGGAAGAAGGCTCAGCAAAAGGCATAGATTTCTTTATCATCTTGACAATTCACTTCCCATTCTCCTTTACGCTTCTCATTTTCTTTATTGGACAAGCATGTTGGTTCTTTCTTCTTTGTTTTCCTCCATATGGTAGTGGTATGCATGTATGTGTCTGTCTGTGTATTGATTTCTGTGTGCGTGTGTCTCTCGGGTTTGACTGGTGGGGGGTTGCGAGCTGATGGTTACTTTCAGAAACCTGCCATTGATGGTTTGTCTACATTTGTTTGCAACATGTGATCAAGTGAATGTGTGGAACTGTCAATTGATTTATGGCTCATCGTAAACTAAAATTACAATGTGCAACTGTTGGCATTATGAAAGTCTAATGGGTGGAATAATGAACAATGCTATAACACGTGAGGTTAGATTTTGATTGTTTGTTATGAATCCCCTGATTGCAGGTTTTGTAAAATATAGATAAATAAAACAATAAAAGGTTTGTTGTGCTTCCTCTCATGGTATTGTCAATGTGTCTTAGAGTTTGCTTTTGTATACCATTTTCTTAATTTTTTCCATTCTTTTCTAATCCAAAATGGTTATTTTATACCCATTCTGCATTTTAAGCTTTGTGTTGTCTGATGATTGGTTAGGTTCATAACCTCAAATAGAAAGAATTAACAGATATGGATTTAGCTGTTTAAACTGCACTTTAAGCCCATTCATCCCCTCTATATTTAAAGTCCTTCATGACTTTGCCAATATACATTAGTTTAGTTATCTTTTAAGTGTCTAAGCTATATGGTTTTTGTGCAGGCGGATACATCGGTTGATAGCTTCCTCCAGTCTTTGGGTCTTGAAAAATATGCAATTATTTTTCAAGCAGAGGAAGTATGTAGTTTTATGCTTCCTTCTTTATATTGTAAATTTTTTCTCTTTTGTTGTTTCAAGTTGTTACTTAAATTAAAGGAAATTCTACTTCAACTGTGAGACATAAACCTCATTCTGCAGGTTGATATGACTGCTCTTGTACACATGACTGATGAGGATCTGAAAGCTTTAGGCATACCAATGGTAACTTGAACTGAGCTTCAACTCATGCATGCACAGTTTTCTATTTAGAATTTTCTATAACCTCTACTTGATGCTTGTCTTGGCTGATGAAGGATTTGAAATAGGGATATACTCTATAATCTTCTTTCACAACCAAGCAATTGTGTTACTTCCTCCCTCTGTTTAGTGCATAGGATATGAGGTGCTCCAACTTTTTCTATGTTTTAAAAAGTCAATTAGTATACCTTTGTACTTGTATAATAATGCTCTTTTTGCTTGCTCTTTTTTCTCTATCTTATAATTATTTTTGGGAATGACTGCAATTAGCAGTTTACTTTCATTTGCATGTTTCTCTTTATTTATGTTAATTGGAAAAGCATATATTACCTACCACCTGTGGTCCAATATGATGTATGCGCATTTCATTTATGGGCTTCATTTATACAGTGTACAAATACATAAAACTATAAGCATTTCGTTCACCAAGCAACATTTGCCATTTATCTTTCTTTATGTCTGTTATTGTGTTCATGTATCCAAAGTATTTCATTTCCCCCCTTTCCTTTTCCTACATATTTTGTCTTCCCTGCACTTTGTTTTAACCAAGGTTTTTGGTTTACTTGTAGGGTCCAAGAAAGAAGATAATTCTGGCATTGGAATCTAGAGGCTGAGATTTGGAGTTCTACAAGATGTATCATTAGCGTAGCATCCCTACTATTATGCTACTACATGATAGCAGGGCTATGTTGTGGCTGATGAGACCCTGCATGTAACAATTCTTTTGGTGCTCTTTTTTTTTTCCTTGTTCAGCTTTTTTGACAAACATGATGACTGAGATGAAAGGATGGAATATCGTTAGGTTGCAAGTAGGTAGGAGCTTTTCACCCCTACAATGGGCTTCAGTTAGAAACTTTAAAGCTAGTATGTTTCGCGGTGCTTTAATATATATTTTTTGTTTTCAAAAATCTAAATGAAGTGTAAAGGTAGATTTTGAGAAAAATATCTTGTCTTTCTTTTATCAAAGCTATCTTTCATTTCTAGGTGTTTGATGATTTTGTTAATATATTTCCAAGGGCTGTTTTGGGTTTATTATTAACTTGTTTTCTTGACTTAAATGGGTAATTTTCATTTTAGAGCAACAAATTTTGGGCTCTGTATATAACTCCAGAAAGCAAATGGCAAAACAACACAACTTTGATTTGCTTAATGCCAGCTTCTACATGGTTTTCGTCTTCCGGGGAATGCGATTATGTATCATTTCAACCGAAAATAATCATTAGAACCTTATCCTGAAGCCAAGTGCAAGTTCATGTTTCGAGTTACAATTACTTATGGTATCGAAATCACTTATTTAGTGTCACCAATTTATTGGATCGATTAAATTAGGACATAAACACCACACCCCTACTAGCTCAACCTCAAATGGCAACACGTTCTTTGAGCACACAACTTTTGGTTTTCTTATCTTGAAAAGAATATGAAAAAATTTGGCTTCAAGAGACTAGAATCGGTTGTTTCCAGCAATTGCACTCTTAACATACACCAAAATCTTGTCTTCTTTAAATACTCTCTAATTCAGCATTGTCAAAGTGATAAATTACATGTAAAGTGTGTGTATCAAATAAGGCGATTGCTACAGTTCAGATACAAGCATGCATGTAGTATACGTGATTTCCAAAAATTGTGAAAATTGTCAGTTTTATCCTAAATCCTTTTCCAAACATTGGAGCCTTGCTAGATGCCTAATCTTGATCCAGTGGGGCTTTCAACATGCTCAGTTTGCTTTAGCCTTCCATGCTAGGTATTTTGCCTTTTCTTGCTTATATCTTCTCAATTCTCTTAGAGCTGCAAGAACAACATGCATTGCAACTGGGAGAAAGAACGGCTGCACAAGTAGAAGAAATGTCTCTGAGATATGTATTTCAGTTGGACTAAACCAATGCCACAAATAAAAACTTGCTCAATAATCTATATCATGAACAAAGACACTAGTTTGGCAACCAGCGGTCACAAAAACGAAATTAATTAAGAAGCAAAAATGAAGAATGATACATTCTAACAAAACTAATTCACTGGATCTTTAAATACTTCGTCCTTTCCTTTCTTATATATCTTAATTTTGGGTGCCTGCATATTTTCATTCTTACATCTTAATTTTTGTAATTAACTATCAGAGACCCAATTCCAAGGAACATCTCATAATACAAAGTAATGAAGTGTGGTTCAGTAAGAAATGTAAGTTTCATTTAACTAATCACCAACTAATCACCATCAAGAGATGTAAGTTTCATTTAACTAACCGAGTAGACAGCAAAACAGTGCTCAAAGGAATAGTAGCTGACAGACATAATAGATGGGTGGAAAAATGCATCCTCTGCCAGAGACCTTGCTTGCCTTGAAGAAGCTGACAAAAATTTGTAAAATATTCGTTAAGATGTTATAGTTGACAGCGGTTAAAATAAATAGCATAAAATTATTTTAAGACACACTTGAACAACACCCAAAAGGCAAAAGTTCAGGAACATACCAGCTGAAGATTCATATACTCCATTAGAAGCATTACTTTGTGCCAGCCTTGCCGCCTCAAGAGAAAACTTCACCTGCACAAAGATACCACCCAATTAAAACCAGATAATTCAACGATTATATTCAAACAGATGCTTCCAAATGCAAGTATTCCTGTAAATAAGTATATAGTCCACCTTGATAACTGACCTGTTTTCCTATCTCATCCTTGATAATCATCCTCGGCAATGATTGAACCTGTATTAAATTTTGGCAACATTAGCAAAAGCTTGACCAGAATAAAATGGCCGATTTCCTAATACCAAAACATACCAATCTTGAAAGAGATCCAAGTGTTGTAGCACATGAATGAAGATTAAAACATGTATGCTGCCTTGATAAGACATCCAATTCCCTGGACAATAATTACAAGTAAGACATACTATCACCATAGAAGGAATGAGTATGAGAAGTTATAGATTTGAGAAAATATTCATGGAATTTGAGCAGGAAAATGATACAAGACTTGCACATCAAACCAGTATGAATGGAGTTTAGTTCTGTCAGATAAATACTAATATTGTCATATTATAACCTGTCTAGCACTATAAATACAATCACCAGGGATAGGATTTTATCTTACCACTCAGTAAAACCTCTCTCACTAGGTAGTAGGTTCCAAACACCTGACGCACCAGTATAAACATTGATAGACTTGAAACCAAAAAGTTGGCGAAACTGCCCAATGAAGACTTCAAACATTTCCTCAAGATCCTGTTCAAGAACATTCATACATCAAACTCAATCAAACTAAATTACCTGCGTTTATATAAGATAGATGTGCCTCTACTCATTCCATTATTCTCTCTTCCATAGTCCAAGCTGGATGGCGACAAAATTCCAAAAACTAATAGTATTAAACTAACCGATTTCTTACGGCCAAAAAAAAACTAACTGATTTCTAGCCTTCAGTCTCAAACTACAATAATTGAATTCTAAAATTTTAAGCGACTGCATGTCAATGTAAGCATGTATATTCTTTTTCTTCTTCTTTTTTTCTTTTTTTTTTTTTGGGGGGGGGGGGGGGGGCGGGTTGGTTGGAGACAGAGAGAATTGGAGGGGAAGACCATCAGGTTTTAGTTGAATTCATCTAACCTGCAGGGGAATCATGCGCCTGTCAACGGGACTGCTTTCTGAATCCTTCAAACAGCTTTGGGGGTTCCAAACAATAACACCTCCCCACATCTAATCATTAGAAAAAAACAATTAATAAGACAATGTGATTTAAGAAGAAAAATAAATTGCTGAAGTGGAATGAATACAATAAAGGCTTGCTAACTTACAGGAGATATAAAGCCATTTGTCTTGGAAATTTCTCCATTTGGCAACTGGAGAAGGAGAGGGCATTCCTTTGCAGATGGTACATATCTGGAAATAAAAAGAAAATTAAACGGTGAGCTTTGGCGGAAACAAATATTCTTTACTTGAGATAATGAAACAAGCATGCGAGATTTTTTTAAAAAACAAAAAAAGAAGAAGAGAGAGAGGGAGAGAGAGAGAGAGAGAGTGAAAAGAAAGAGATTATTATTAACATATGCAGATCAAAGTTCATCTACATCCTTAAATATGGTTATTGAACTGATGCACCCTATACCTCAATAAAAGCAATCTTACAATTAAGAAACAAAAGAAGATTTGAGTAAAAGAATATACACCACAAATTGCAATATCTTTGACCGCCCGCCAGCTGCAATTGAAGTATCCAAGTGCCATTCATTAGAATTTACCTGTTAAAACTATGAAATATAATTAATAACACATAAGATAAGTTCCCTTGTCTTTAGAATAAGAGTTACAATGACTTGAGTAAATGAAAATTAGAAAGTATACATATCTTGCTGATGAAAAGCCTAAACACATACACATGCAGAAATCCATTAAAATACTGCACCACTACATTTTCCCATAAGCATTCATTTAGCACTAATGTACAGAAACAGAAGAGGTCAACAAGCTTAAAGAAACATACAAAGAAAGGTAGATCATTGGTGCTAAAAACATGGCTGCCCAACTTCTGATTCCAATGAGAGAATGATGCCTTTGGGGTATGGTACAAAACCTACAATTGTAAGAAATAAAAATACCAATCAGATATAACACACACACACATAAGAGATAGGACTGAAATGAAAAGAGGAAGATGGCCCTTAACCTGACTCTCGACAGTGATGTTTGCAACAGGAATCAAAGCCTCAATCATAGGGGCCAGCAAAGTCTCATCGATCTTTTGAAAGTCCCTGTAATTGACACAAGGAAATACCAGATAAGCAAAATGCAAAAGCACCATAACATGTTTTAGTTGAGCATAGATAAAGATTTTTTATGTGAACGAGCAAATGGGAACAAAACCAGAAAACACTGAAAATCTATCTATATCAAATTCATAGCTAAAGAAGCAAAACATTAAAAGCTAAAAAAGCCTCATACCAATTAAAAACCCAATCACGTGGATCAGCATTGAGCAAATTAAACGAAAGAACGATCCTCCCATCAGCTCCCACCGGCATAAACTCATTCCGAATCGAACCGTCCTCTCTACCTCCATTAACAAAGACCTTCACCAACACCTCTGCCACTTTTACAGCCGCCATCTCCACTTCATCACCAGCGCTAACAAGCATCCAAGCGTGCCTATACTTTCCTACCACAGCCCTCTCATTCTCACCCTTCACCACCACCACAGTATACTGTTTTTTCGCGCCAAAAACAGACTCCAGCTCTTCATCTACCGCCTCGTCATGTTTCTGATGAAAAAGAGCTGGCGTGATCGACCCGCACTGGTAGAAAGACGAAGGCGGAGAACTGTATGGAGAAGGAAGGCATGTAGAGCCGGAGTGAACGATGACCGAGAGAGTGAAGTTGTAGGAGCATTTAGGGTTTTGAGAGGTAAGTTTGGTGATCTCAGGGAGAAGCGAAAGGCGTAGACGATCGGGATCGGAATCAAAGCCAATGAAAAAGGCGTGGAAATGGAGCGGGAAGTGTAAAGTATCGGATCGGAGCTGAGTGGAGAGGGAGTCGATTTCACGAAACGGCAGCGGAGAACGATAGATTTCGACGGATTTCCATAAGAATGGCAAACCTGAAAATCAATTACAGAAAAAAGAAAAGAAAAAATAAAAAACTGTTAATAAAATGATTTGAGAAGGGAAACATATAATATAGAGGTGTGTGAGAAGTAGGGGGGGAAACCTAGGAGGAAAGAAAAGAGGACGGAGAAGGTAAGGAAAAGGCGCTTCAATCCAGGTTGGGTTTTGCGCATTGTTTTTGGGTCGAAGTCGGGTAGTGATTTGTCAGCATTGGAGTCCGGAACTTGGGTGATTTCCGCCATTTCTCCCTTCTGCTTCTGCACTCTGCACTCTGCAAACTACATGAAACAAGTGACCAGACCACCAAGTCCAAGTCTAACCTTTTGGTTTGGGAGCTTGGGCGGGGCGGCTGATCTTGTTTCAATTTTGTATTTAATATCATTATAAATTCAAGTACTTCAGTTATATAGCCGTCTTAGCTCAGCTGGTAGAGCGCATGGCTTTTAACCATGTGGTCGTGGGTTCGATTCCCACAGACGGCGTATTTTGGTTTTCTCGATTCTAGATTTTTCTTTTGCAATGCCTTTAACTAAACTGAAACTGGCAAAGATGCAATGCACCACACCACACCACACCATTACTCGGATTCTGCAATTTAAATTTTAGTATTTTAGAGAAAATTGTTATTAATACCGTGGAGGTAGTTTATATTGTCAAGTGTGATTATTGTAGCCCTCTATAGTAATAGTAGTAAGTTGATCAAGATCAATGCTTTGGTGGGTGTCATGTCACCATTCTCACTGCAACATTGACATAATTTTTCAACACAAGTACTGCTGATGATTTACTTTACTCTTTCAAGTTTCAACTAAAAACTAGAAACAAATATAATGCCTTCATATATTTGGTATGAATAATAATAATGTTTTGTGCTCGTTATTTTCTTTCATATGCTTAATATGAATCCGATAGTCATAAGACTTCAATTTTTCATTCCTCATTTTAAAAAATTTTTTTTTTTGGTGCAAAAGGATTGAGATAGCATTAGCTTAAAATAAGTCTTGGGAAAGGCTAAATGTTCAATTCGGGATATAACGTTTGTCCGAATGAGCAATTCAGGATCAAACGTTACAAAACTACCATTTCAGGATTAAACGTTATCGGTTTCTTACAAATCAGGAAAATTTCATACGGCACCATCTGTTGAAATTAAACGCGTCAAGAAGTCGCGTGAGTTTCGCCACGTGGAATATAATAACCACGTGGCTATTGGAAATTAATTAAAAAATAATTTTCACAGGAAAAAAAAAGGAAGAGGAAAGGGAAAAATAAAGTCGGGCCGCTAACTCCTTAATTTGAAAAAGCAAAACCAAATCCCCAACTCTTTGATTCCCAAATTCTCTCTTCCATTTTCTTCCATTCTCTCTTCGACCCAGACCAAATTTACTCGATTTCTCAAATTTCAGTTGGGGTTTTAAAGTCGAACGTCTTCATCTTGGCTTTGAAGAAGAGGAACAGCCTTATCCTTCCCACCCCAGTCTTTTGAACGATTATGAAAACAGAAAGGTTCCCTACACTGAAAGATACAAGTATAATTTTCCATAGCATTATCCTAAAGATAACATTTTCCTAGCAAATTATCTGCTCTTTTCAGTTTTATTGCTATACATTGAAGATTTTGCTTAAATTTAACTAAAATCAAGAATCTGATCTTTTCATCAGATTCCCTCTAGTTGTAAGCCATACTAGCCACTAGAATTATGCCATGAACTCCCAATAGATTTTACTTGTGTTACATACCTAGGAGATTACCTAATCACTTAAATTTATGGTTTGTAAAAGAAAAATACTAAAAAAAAAAACAGGGGAATCTGGTCCAACTTTGCAGGATCATATTTGCACCAAGTGTCAAAAGTACAAATTGCACTAGCCATCAAGATTTTATTCTTCCCTGAAAACTAACAAAATTTTCATTTCACTTTGCATGTGATGATATAGGTGTCTTGACAAGGCTGCAATCCTAGATGGCAATTTTGCTGCCAACACAAACAAAAATACTGACTCATGGATAGTTTCAACTGTAACCCAAGTTGAAAGAGGTCAAAATGTTTCTAAAATTACTTCCCATTTGGTCCACATGTTGAGCACTATTTCAATGGGGTTTTATGTCAGCAGCTTGTTGGTAACCATTGTTGACAGTGTGACCAAAAAGACATGGCTTTTCCATTGGGATTCTTCTACTCGTTACTTGCAGCATTGGGATTCTTCAATTTCTGGATTTTCCTTTTCTTTGCATCAAGACAGCAGTACAAAATGCAGATGCTTATTCAGCCAGAGTCTCCACAGAAGGAGCTTAAGAGCTTCAACGATGAAATGATCGATGACAAGGAGAAGATAGCAACTTTTTAGGCAGTGGGAAATGCAGAGCCGCAACATTTTTGATTTAAATATCTTAATCTTGATTGTTCCATGATATAGTATATATAGTTTTATTTTAGCATTTTATAAGGAAACAAGGACAAAATTAGCAGCTCATGTTTGTGTCAATTAGGGTAATGTGTAAGGTGATATATATTCAATTATTCTTTCTTTCTGCTCCATGGTTTGCTTATTTTGCTTAATATAAATGTGTTACTTTATCCAAGGAATTATTCTAATCTTACTTATTAGATATGGCTTTTGCGTTTGTCTTCTGATGAATCTAGGTAAAGAGTTGCACTTGCACGACAGAATATGTTAAATAGATATTCATTTAAAAAAGTTGTTTTTTTTGCTACATTCAAAAAAGTTGTTTGAATGAATGTGCTTCACTTTTTTATGTACTTGTTCTGAGAACAATAACTGAAACCAGTTTATGGAGTTCATTATGGATTGAACTAAATTTATTGAACTAAATTTTGTGCATTTTGTGAATGCTCTGTTAAACTCTTAGATGGTATTAATGCATTGATGTTTATTTCAAATGTGGTTTATTCCCAATTGTTTATATGAGAATACATATATAAATTTCACAAATTGGCTATTCATTCCATCAAAGTAAAAATTACAGAAGAAAATCAACTCTAATTCCAACAAAGAAGGCACTAGTGCCTATTTCCAAGAACAGAGCATGAATCATACAAGAAAAAAACAAATAAGAACATAAATCAGTGACCATTTTCGATTTCCCCCACCCTGCAATAAGCTCACATTCCTTCTTCAACCTTGCATTTTCTTCAATCAGCTCTTCTTCAACAACATCTATAGCATCTTGTTTCAGCATTTTGGCTTCATTTTTTCCAGAATTTTGCCTCATCATATAATAATTTCTCCCTTCCTTTCAGATCTAAAATCAACTCCTTTGCTTGAGTCGAAAAAGCTTCATCATGCCATATATGGAATTTGCACCATTTTTCTCCATCTAAATATTTAGGACAAGAATAAAATTCTCCATGGATTATCATTGGTCAAGCAGTCCACCTTGGTGCAACCCTTCCACATAAACATACAATGGTTACTCCTTCATAATCCCATTGCAAAGGACGTGATGCACTTATCAAAGTGTAAGTCCCCAAATCCAAGAACCTAGCTCTTCGCCCATACATTACAGATCTTGATGAACATTGTTGCAAACTTGAAGATGGCATTGTACTCGGCTAACACTCAACCCAATTTTGCCCAAATAGAACCAGAACCAGAACCAGCTAGACAAGGAGAAGAACGAGAAGAAGAAGAAGGAGAACGGCAAGAAGGATAAGAAGAATAACAACAAACCCTAAATGTTATGGGTTTTGATGAGAGATAATCGGTTTTTAATGAAAAATTAATTAATTTCTTATGTTTTCTTAATTTTACAGAAATTATATTTTCCACGCTGTCAGCCACGTCATCAGGTCTGAGCGCGTGTTCAACAAACACACCAGCCAATATGAAATTTTCCTGATTTGTAAGAAACCGATAACGTTTGATCCTGAAATGGCAGTTTTGTAACGTTTAATCCTGAATTGTTCATTCGGGCAAACGTTATATCCTGAATTGAACATTTAGCCCTTGGAAAAGAAATTCCCATACAATCAGCCACAACAAAGTCATAAAGAAAGTCTGGCAAAGAATTAAAAACAAAAAAATGTTCATTGTTCAGAATAAACATCTCCCTAGCATGATTAGCTATTCGATCCGCAACTTGATTGGCCTCCCTGTACAAGTGCATAAAGCATGCAGCTGGAAAAACTTTATCTCAGTGACCTGCAATCATCAATAAGGTTTCCCAAGGGTGGGAAATGGTATTAGCTCCATCAAGAAGAGATAAGATACATGCAGCATCAACATTCACAATTAACTTCTGGATTCCTAAGCAAACAACAAGACTAAGGCTATCTCGAAGGCCCCAAAGTTCAGATTCAAGACAATTAGCCAAAGGTAACTTCCCGGCATAACCAGCAACCCATTCCCCAAACTCATTTCAAAGAACACCCCCAGCTCCTACTTTACCAGGCTGCCTAAAGAAGAACCATCAGAGTTCAACTTCACCCACTCCACAGGAGGAGGAGACTAGGATAAATTTGCCAAAGATCTTTTTGGCTTCAAAGAGATTTGGCTAGCCAAATGGAAGAACTCCTTGGCTTGGATAAGAGAGGCCTAAAAAACATGGCTGGGAGACAGAGAACGACCTTCAAACAGCCTTAGATTCCTAGCTTTCCAAGTGTGCCAACAACAGTAGGAGAAGATGGTTGGCCAAGGAATGCCATTATACAAAAAAGAGGCAGACAGATTAAGATGAATCCAGTGGAGAGTCTCCTGAGAAGTGGTGAAGTTCTCAGGCAATGATGAGAAAGATTCCCAAATAGTCGAGGCAAATGGGCAATCCCTCAGAACATGAATGGCTGACTTTTAAGAGTTAGGGCAGATATCGCAGCACAAATCCATGCTTATATTTCTATGACATAATAAAGACTTAGAAGAGCGACTGTTATGAGTAAACAGCCAAAGAAAGTACTTCACCCTAGGCTGGCAACTAGCCTTCCATCTTAGACCAAACAGGGTTACAATCAAAGTCTTGAATAGCCAGAGAGTAGGCAGACTGGAGAGAAAAATCACCATTATGCGAATAGTGCCAACAGATTCTATCCTCTCCAGAGGAAGAAAAGGAGGAGGCCGTAGATTGGATTTTATCAACAATCTGTTGTGGAAGGATAAAAGAGATTTGGTTCAAGTCCTAGAGTCCATTATCCAAACGACACTGAGATACAAGTAATCTTTCCTCTCCCTTATTAAAAGGGCCTTGGATCAGCGTTCTAATGGGATGATTAGAAATCCAGTTGTCAAACCAAAAGGAAGTCTGGTTACCAAAGACAATCAACTTCCTACAGCCTTTATAAAAAATGTCTTTCCCTTTACATATACTCGCCCAGGTTATAGAGTTAGAATTATGTCTTTTATCCAAGGAATCAACATTGTACTCCTATCAATCTCCATGTGGATAGATGCAGGGAGGTTAGAAACTTGCATTGGATAATCTGCAATAGCAGACGTCACAGATTGAATCAAAATACCTCTTCCAGCAAGAGATAAGGTTTTAGCCTTCCAACCACTAATTTTACCCCTTAGCTTGTCAAGTAAATATGAGTAATCCTGCTTTTTGGGGGCTCTATCTAGGAGGGGGCAGCCAAGGTAGTGACCCAAGGAAGAGGTTTTCCTAAATTGAAGGAGAGAGGCATGAAAAGAAGACTTATTCTCATCAAAATTAGGGGAGAACCGGACTTTAGTTTTTTCCTTATTAATCGACTGTCCAGACAAGGCACAAAACTCATCCAGAACCCTAGAAATGGTTTCACAGTTCTTTTTGTTGGCACTGGCAAACAGTAGGATGTCATCAGCAAAGAGGGTATGGGAGATTCTAGACCCATTTCTCCCCACCGTGATCCTTACATTCCCTTTCGATACAAATGGAAAGTAATTCCATACAAAGAATGAAAATATAGGAGGAGATCGGATCCCCTTGCCTAATTCCCCTTGAGGCAGAGAATTCTTTAGTGGGAGAACCATTCACAAGCACTGAAAGAATGGGATCAACAATGGCCGAGAGGATGAGAGTAGAAAGCTGAGATGGAAAGTTGAAAAAATCAAGCATTTTTTTTGATGAAACTTCATTCCAGCCTATCATAAGCCTTTTCAAGATCAATCTTGATAATCATTCACCCATTCTTGGCTAGACTAGTCCTGGCCAAGTGAACACATTCTTGGGTAAGGATAATGTTGTTTGGGGCTTTCCTACCCGAGATAAAGGCCCCCTGAACAGGGTTGATGAGATCATTGAGAAGAGGTTTCAATCCGAGAGCAATAATTTTGGTGACAACTTTGTAAGAAGTGCTACCAAGGCTGATGGATCTAAAAAGTTTGATAGACTCCGGAGAGGCCACCTTGGGCACAAGACAGATGAGGAAATGTTTCCAAACTTGGGGCATTGAGAGAGAGGTAAAAATTCTGAATAGCCTAAACAAAATAATGACCAGTGATTCCCCAACATTTTTGGTAAAACCCCGCATGCAATCCATCAGGCCCAGGAACTTTAAAGGGTTTCATGGACCAAAGTGTTTCCTTAATTTCTTCAGAGAAAGGGATTTTGGTAAGAGCATCATGCTCATCAGGCGCAATTCCAAAGAAAGCAGAAGGCCTATCAATAGGGGTCAAGGGGCAAGACAGGTTGGAGGTAGAATAGAGAGAACAGAAGAAATCTGGGATGTGCTTAGCACAATCCTCCCCACTGAGCCAGTTACCTTGGTTATCTTTAAGAGAGATAATCTTATTATGTTTCCTTCTAACAAGAGTAGAAGTGTGGAAGAACTTAGTGTTGTTGTCCCCTTCAGCCAACCAATCAATACGAGACTTCATAGCCCAAATAGTTTCTTTATCTTTAAGGACCGAGAAGAGTTCCTGTTTAAGGGTTTTTTCAGGATCGATAAGGAATTGGGAAGGGGCGAGAGCAAGTTTAACTTGGATACCCTTCAGCCTAGCTAAAAGTCTCTTCTTCTTATGAAAAATATTGCCAAAAGTAAGTTTATTCCACACCTTTACAGACTCCACAAAAGCAGTAGTAGCTGCCTCCAGATTAAGAGGATAGAGTTGCCAAGCAAGCTTGACCACCTCAAAGAAAGAAGGATGGATCATTCAGCCACATACGCTGAAATCGAAAAGGTTTCCGAGAGGAGAAAGACAGAGTTGCAGAAGAAGATAAGAAAATGGGGCAGTGATCAGAGACAGAAAGAGTCAAATGAAAGAGAGTGGATTCAGGGAAACGAGCGAGGCAAGCCCTATTCACCCAAGCTTTATCAATTCTTTCCATAATAAGCAATGAAAGAAGATGGCCATTAGACCATGTAAATCTTGGCCAGTAAAACCTATATCAATCATACCACACAAGTCAATAGCATCGAGAAGCCATTTTTCCCTAGAGCTAACAGGCCTACCACCAAACTTGTCATAATCACAAATGGGCTCATTGAAGTCCCCAATCGAAACCCAAGGCAAACCAGAAAAGGAATTGGATAAAACATATAAAAATTCCCAAAGAAGCTTCCTACTAGCAAAATCCGGACTAGCATAAATAGCAGAAATAACAATCGGGATTGGGTAAGTACTAATCTTCACTTTGACAGTTATCTCTTGTTGGGTGAAACTGACCACTTCCACCTGCATCTCTTCCTGATTCCAGAGAAGCCATATGCTGCCAGAAAAACCAACCGGCTCCACAGAGATGTTGCCATCAAAACCCAAACCCTCCCTGATCGCATCACCTCTTGCACCCCTCACACGAGTTTCAGTGATGATCAACACATCAGGATTATTCTCATTCACAAGCTTTCTGACAGTACGGGAGAAGTTAGGGTTGCCCGCTCCCCTTGCATTATAGCAGATGATCTTCATTAGATGGAACATATACATTTTCTTGCCACATTCGGCCAATTGCTTCCTTAATCTCTTCTTTAAAAAGGATTTTTCTTTTGTTTCTGGCTAAATCCTTACTACATGTTCCATGATTCCCCTTTCTAGCAGCGCAGAGGATTCTACGGAAACGAGAGCCACTTGGAAATGCCTTCCTCCCGCCACCACCGCCAGATGGTTTCGGCCCTTAACTTTATCCTTGTGTCTGGGCTTCCTGGATTCCAGATTTCCGCCCTGGCTATTTGGAGATGGTTCTTTGTCAAGGGGAGTTCGGTTTGAACCCTTTCCAGGAGACCCATTTCCATCATCACATAATGCAGCTCTGGGTTCTGAAACCTGCGAAGAGTGAGTTCCGGCGTCGGAGGAAACATTTCCGGCATTCCTAGCCACTCCATCAGCAGATCAGCATATTCCTTCAATGCCGCATCGTTGGCAATCGTCCCGATGTAAAGCAAGCAGACTTCTTTCTCCATGGGCATGAGATGTCTCGCATCCCTCCCCACCACCGCTGGGTAAACAATGCCCAGATGATCTTCCAGTAAGTGGATCACTTCCTGCAGATCCTCTGGCAGGTTCTCGATCGGTTGGAAATCCATTAGAAGGAGTAGAGAGATTAGGGTTAGGGAAATGAGGAGAGCAAAGAGCGAGGGAAGGTGAATCATCATTCAAAAGAGGAGTAGATAAAGCCACACCCGGGTCCGAATGAGAATCAGTCGGGTCTTGATCATTTTGACCATGGGTCGAACCCCCAGCAACAAACGGTTCAGCCTGGGCCTCTCTACTAGGCCCAACTATTTCCCCTAAGAGTCCTTTACCTTTAGCCAACACCAAATCGGGTCGCGGGCCAAAATAGAATCCCGCCCAAGGGAAAATTTTTCTCGCTCAGCAGCACTAAGTTCCAAATTCGAATCCTTCACCTTGGGCTGCCAAACACGTGCCGTGCCATCACCAGTACTGATGTGACTTAACGTGGCAAAGGAATAGGATCTTCTTCCCCTTTTCCATTTAGTTCTGGTTCTTAAAGTATCTCTTGATTTGGATTTTTTGGCATTAATAACCTGCATCCAGGGCCCAAAATTACTGTATTCTAAGGGAATTTCAGCTATGGTCCCTTCAGATTCAACAACCTTAATCCCCTTTTCACATTCTTCCTTTTTTGTGCCCCAAAAGACCACAAGAGTAGCAAAAAAGTAACACCTTCATACAAAAGTTCCTGTCTTTTCTTACCAATACGCACTTTGCTAAGCAAAGGTTTGGACACTGCCACTTGGACACAAATTCTAGCAAAAGGGCCCATGTTGCCATTATCAGTATGAAAACCAATTTTGAGGAGCTTACCCAACGCATCACCAACTTTGGAGAGTGTATCTCTGTCAAAATATTCCACCGGCAATTTCGGAAGACGAACCCAAACGTCAGCAACTGGAACTTGTTGGACTTCAGCCAGATTGAAATCAGGAACCCATTTTCGGACTGAGAGCCGAATATTACCAAGAAACCATGGGCCCTTAAGGAGTACCCTCTCGAGCTCTGTTTTGTGCTCCAACTTCACAATAAAGATGCCTCCCTCTAAATCAATGACCTGAAACTTGCCCTGAATCTGCCATAAAGGTTTGATTCTCTCATTAATGACCCTAAAGGGGAGATTTCTACCTTGAGCATTAATGAGCAGGGAATTGGCCCAAGGGGCTCTAATTCTTGCTTTGTCAGCTTTAGAGAGTTTAATGCGAGGGATGGGGTCATCTACATTATCCTCGTCCTCATCATCAGTTATCTCATCAACATTTTAAAGGCTTAGGGGGGAGGGGGGAAGGGTGAGGATTTCTGAAAGTGTGTCCTTATAGGAAGGGCGTGCAGATGAGCTTCCTTCTATCCCCTTGGACATAAAAGGTACCTCTTCTGCCCCCTGAAGAGAAAGGGAGAGGGAAAGGAGAGGACGACTGGCAAGAGAACAAAGAAAATCTTCCTCCGCCATTAGAACAGAGGAAAGGAAAAGCAGGGAGAGGAGAATATCAATCGATTCCCCTTGAAGTGTGTGCTAAACAAACGCTCATTTCCATGTGGGATTTTTTTAAAAAAAATTATTTATATTCTTCATCTCCAACTCCAAATGCATTGTTTTTGGGAATAAGAAAAAAAAAAGAAAGAAGACCACTAGTTGATATATTTGGGAATAACAAATTATTATATGCATAAATAAGCTTATCATAAGAGAATGCGATCATGGTTCTGGAACATCAACCTAAGAATATGTTCATTATTGCATATATAATATATTATATGGTCCTGGAATATGGGTGTCTCATCCTTGTACTTATAGATCCGGCGTAGGAGCGAGGGATTGGAAAACTCGTTTTTAGGAATGGTTGGTTTTTTTTTTTTTAATTATTATTATTATAAAAAGAAAGAAATTCACTATATTAAAATGGAGTAATTTACCTCATAATGATTAGCATATCCATATAAATATATATATATATATATTAATTATTGTATAAAAACTTAAACCATGTTGTGAAACCTCTACGTACTCACATTAGACAAAGAAATCTCAGGGTATAAAACTAAACTAGGACATGGTATAAGAAGCGAATACTATAATAGAGGGTGGTAAAATCAAATGGGAAGCAAAAGATGTTTGAGATGATGCATTCCTAAAATCTACTTAGCTTCGACTTTGGCTGATGGAATCACGATCATGGTTCTTGCATCCCACCAAGAATCAGTACAGCAAGCATCAAAATCTGAAATAAATGCCAAGAAATATTTAGACATGCTTTTATGAAACCCAAGCAATAACATAATTTGAACAAGCTTCATAAGATTTTTACTTCTGGTGTTCCAAAATTAAAGTTGATATTTTCTTTCAATTCTTCTCAAGCTACATTTCTTTGGGAAGAAGAGAATAAACATAAATGGAACAAGGGACTATTCAAAACCTATATCAGAATGGAAAATCCTGAAACCAAAAAGTTGAGACTTCTGGAGTTTTTGATTACTAGAATCCAATCCCAATGAAAGGATAAAAGCTGCTAGGATTTTCATATAGTTGATACTAGTGGAACAAGTTCATGACACTTCTATATAGGCTAAAACCAACAAGGATTTTTCAACACCAGAAACCAACCAAAAGAAACAAACAGACAACAATTTTACTGCTTTCTAGAGTAAACCGCATCACAATTTCATCATATATCAATGGTATGCCAGCTAGGTAAAATTCTACATTAGTTCAACATTGAGGACAGATGATGACCCAATATTTCTTCAGCATTTCACTCTCGACATTTGAATTTTGTGAGTGAGCACCATCAGTATCCACATCTAAATTTTAAGATCTTCCTTACAATTCAAACAATCTTGTAAGCTAAAAAATTACAGCCTCAAAGTGGCAACACCCTCAATGTCATCCTTAAGCAGTTGAACTAGCTCCTGCAGGGGGCCAGGGAACAACCCTAGGATGTTAATGTACTATTGAACACGCTGTGCCAAGTTAAGCAATTTATTGCAGAATTGGTTCCTTCACAGAGCCTGTGGTCCACTCTGTGAACTCATCAAAAGAAGCAACCAGTTCTCTACAACCATACAAACAATGTTGTTCTTAATTAGGCTGAAAGAAGGAAAGTTATGTAGGAATTAGGATCTCTAACATCAACCATAATTAAGGGCTCTTTGGAATTTGATTTTGCATCTTGTCCTTGCAAACATTAATAAATACTTCGAATTTAAAAGTCTTCCTTACAATTTCAGCAAATCATCTTAAAGTCAATGCTTACACTCAGAAAGTCATAGAAATGCATTTGTTTCTGCCAAAATCATAGATGAATACCATTCTCAAACTGACGAATTTTCACAAGCCTAATATCATAACCTGAACATGAGCCACTCGGACAGTAACAAAAAACAATTAAAAAAAGGGCAGAACATTGCCAACAAATACCTACTAGAAACAAGAAGAGAGTTGCAGAACTAAAACACGACTTATCATGCTATGAATCCAAATGCTTCTAGATCAGATTGAATACATAATTTACCATCTAGAAGTTAAATTGCACTACTACAAACAGCAAACAACCATCAGCAATGATCAATTTAAGATAACCAACATAAAAGTTGTCTAATGGGATAGTGTCCCATGACCACTGATATTAAAGAAATCAGCAAAAAGGAGAGTAGAAGTTGTATCTGACAACTGTTGCAACTATCATATGGATTAAATTCATTAACATTGAAAATGACTTAAAATCATAGAATTTAGATAGTAAGGGACCAATTAAGACCTATACAAGTCTTCTAGCCGCTTAATGTGTAATTAGGTGTTTGAGTTTTTAAGTATTCAGCGTGATGTCTTTGAGCTCTAGGTCTAAGTATTTTAATTTAAATGCCATTTTACTTCATTTTTTCCACTTCTTTTCTTTTCACTGATTTAGGTTGGCCAATAGTTTAACTTTAAAATAGAAAAGGAAGGTGTTATATCCAAGACATATATATCTGTAACAGTCAGACCTAGTGACAGTAAATCTTATCATGGATAGAGCATCCAATGATGCCAAAAATCCTGTTCTAAACAAGGCCAATGCACCAATATCATTGCAGCAATGAAGCAAGAAAGAATCAATGCAAATTTAAGAAGACATGTTTTGATAGAAGACGTATCTTGTCATACACAAGTCATAAATAAATCATACAAGATTAGATAAGGTTGCTTTAGGAAATATGTATCAATATGCATAACAAACTATCAGAGGACATAGTCAGAATCCAGATGATAAAAATCTGCATTTGTATAGCAATAGACAAGACATATCCCATTTATTTTCATTCTCTAGTTTAATATCCACAAGGACTCATGCTTATGGCCACCTTAAATTAATATCCGAACAAACATCACAACCAACCGTTAAAATTAAAAGAATACTAATACCACTCAATAGAGCAAAAAGTACAGGAATATGGAAAGGACCTCGATAGAAGCCATCATGCTCCCGACTGAAACTTCTGCAACAAATCACAATGTGGTGTCTCGCGAATAAACCCCCACTGCTGCCGCTGCAGCTCAAACCGACAATTCTGAGCCAAAACCGAATAATAATCTCTCTCAACTCGCTCCTCCATCCGTGCACGCTCAGGACTATCAACAGGATAATCCTGCTCAAATTTCGTAGACCTCACATAGAAGTTCACACCCTTCTGTGTAGTGAACTTGTACTCATAAGGGTACGACCTGGAGAGCGAATACACAGGCTCAGTAGAGGGTAAAAAGTTCAACAACAGTATTAACAGCACCGGCAACAACTGAATCAGCATCCGAATATTGAATCCGGCAGAGCCATTATCCCCCGTTCTAGCGCCCATCCCAGGCCCAAAATGGAAACTTCGAAACTGGGTAGTCGCAGGAGGCATTCCACCAAAGAAAAAGTTCCTAAATATTTCATCGGCATCAAAATCAGTATCATAGTAACCAGTAAACCCATTGCCTCCTCCACCACGATAAGCTGAAGCTCTCCGTTCATAAACAGGTTCATCTGATCCAACAAGATCATATTTCTTCCTACTTTCTTCATTGCTTAGGCACTGAAACGCCTTTGAAACCGCCTTAAATGCTTCCTCAGCACCTGGAGCTTTGTTTTTATCAGGATGAACTTTCAAGGACAGTTTCCTATAAGCTTTCCGCACATCTTCAACAGAACACGTTTTCTCTAGCCCCAAAATATCATAATAATCCTTCTTCTTCTTGATTTGCCTCACGATTGTGATTTGCTCTTCAGTGTAAGAAGCAGAAGAAGAGGCGGATGCAGCTGAGCCGGTTGATGGATTACGATGGCGAATTGAGGGTTGATCAGATGGCTTAGACTGAGACGACTTCGATGGATCTTTGGGGGACCCGGGAGATTCCGGGACGGGTCGATCATCAGATTCTCTTTCCGCTTCTGATAAGAGATTATCGATGGGAAGTGTTGGGTCCAGGCGACGTGCTTTGTTGAAGAACTTGAGCGCACGAGCCCGATCTCCGGTGTCCAAAGCTTCTTTCCCGATTCTCAAGCACTTCAAGGCATCATCCTTGTTTCCATCCATGTTTTGAAATTTGTCTTTTCAAAAGGTGAAAACAAAATGAATTTTGAAGGTGAAAAATTGGGGAAAAGATCTAGCCCTAGAAGAGCTAGGGTGAAAAGGGAATAAAGGAAATTAGCTAGGGTTCATAAAGTATGTATAAATGAAACTGAGGTACGAATTTGGGTTGATTTCTGGGAAAGTAGGGTTTCAAGATTTGGGGAAAGAGAGAAATAATATCTATGAAATTCTGGATGGTTGCTTCCTTGAATTTGTATGGGATTGGGATTTGGGATTGGCTGGGTGACACAGGGTTTTCGTTGGTATTTTTGGAAGATGATAAGGGTAAATATGGAAGTATGTTTTAATTTTTTTAATGATGTAAGAGATCTTTTCCCCTCACAATTCACACGGGTTAAGGTTATATGGATCGGGCTCCTCTCCAGTTCCTTCTTTGGACTGGAGATGGAGAGGCAGTCCATTCTCAGATTATAACACGTGTTAAAAATAAAATTCAACAGTCACAAACAACAAAGTCATTTTAGTTTGTATGTACCTAATATAGTATTTTTTTTGCTACATAAGAACAAGAAAATTAAAGAAAGCAGAGACTAAGGTCTTAATGTGCCAATTCCCTGCATGTCTTCCTCAAGCAATCCCTTGAATTTGCTGAGGTGGATCATCACAGATGGAAACACCAATTGGAGCATCATGGGTCATATTCACTAACCAGTCTGCAACCCGGTTGCCTTCACGATAAATATGTCTAATTCCACAATCCAGTCTCCTTTGATGAGTTCAAGACAATCTCTAACCAAAGTGTAGCAAGGATGTGAATCAACCATGGTGTTCCTGAGGAAATGAACCACCACCGCCACATCCAGTTCCACAATCAAAGATGAATATCCTCTCTCCTTCGCAAGTAGCAAACCTTGTCTTATACCCCATAATTCTGCTTCGAGGCTATTCGTTGCTCCAATATTAATCATAAAACCTACCAGCCAATTACCCACGACATTCCGAATCAACCCACTAGCTGACGCATGATTACTATCATGATGCCTAGAACCATCGGTAGTCAGCAAAAATACACCATCAGGAGGGTGTCTCCATTTCACTAATTGACTAGAGGCACTCCCTGAACTCAATGGAGGAACAAACACTTGTCCAGCTTCACTAGCCACTTTAACAACATACGAAATTATAGCTTTCTCAGTCGGTAGAATGGTATTGAAGACAAAATCATTCCTAGCATTCCACAAGCTCCATAGTAGTAAAGGAAATAAAGAATTCCAATTAAAATTATGACTCACCAGGAATTTTTTGTTAATATTTGTAAGTAGCCAATCCACCAAATCAAGTATTTCCTCAACATGTATACCGAATCTTCGTCCCACACAATTCCAATTCCCAGCAACGAATGGGCATTTACGGAAAATATAATCAGCCGTTTCTAATTCCACGCCACACAGCCGACAATTCGGAGCAACATGAATTCCCTTACGACATAAAACCTCTGAAGTATTCAAGCAATTGAAAAGGAGTAGCCAAATAAAGAACCTAACCCTTTCTAGCACTTGTAATTTCCATATCCAACCACATTTGCCTTTCCAAGCATCACTACATGCATGATTTGCCAGGCCACCATAAGCTGATCTAGTAGTAAACAACCCATGATTCTCCCAACCCCACACACAATGATCACCCTCCGCAACAAATATGAAACACGGTGTAGCCCGAATTTCATCCAATTTTCCCTAGGGAAGGAGTGTAGCTATCTCATCCAATTTCCATGAACCATCATGATTCATGATAGAATTCACATGCACATTAGAATCCACCGAAACATTGCTTTGATCAATGGCAAGTGACAACGGACTATCACCCACCCACCAGTCAGACCAAAGTTTAGTTGAAGCACCATCGCCGATTCGCCAACGAGTCCCTCTCCTGATACAATCTCTAGTTTTCAATAAACCCCTCCAAGTCGAGAAGTAGTTCCCAGGACTCTCAACATCCACAAACTGTTTCCCTTTGAGGTATTTCTGTTGGAAAATCTCATTACATAATGATTGTTTTCTCATTTGCAATTTCCACCCTACTTTAGCCATTAACGCCACATTAGAAATCCGAGCCTTCCGAAGACCAAGCCCGCCATTCCCCTTTGGTCTGCAAACACTATCCCAACTGACAAGATGACCATGAGAATTTTCCACATTTCCTCCCTACAAGAAGTTCCGATTACACTGATCTAACCTTTCACAGATAGATGTCGGTAACATAGCAGTTTGCACTGTGTACGTGGGGATCGAGCTAAGAGTATATTGAATCAAAGTGTGGCGCCCTGCATAGCTGAGTACTTTCCCTTTCCAATTGGCTAGTTTATTGAGAACTTTATCAACAATGTGGTTATAAGTGGCCTTCGTCACCCTCCCATGAACAATGGGAACTCCCAGGTGTGTTTCTAAATCTGTAGTTAACGGAACACCACAAAGATGGCTCGAACAAGCTGCACTTGCACGAGACACATTGGGTGATACCCAAAGCTTCAATTTGTCCAAATTAACCTGAAGACCAGAAGCCTTAGAAAACTCCGTCAAAGTATCTCGAACCACCGAAATCTGATCATCCGTAGCAGTAGAAAAGAGCATCAAATCATCTGCAAAAAAGAGATGCGAAATCCCAGGTCCTGATCTAGAAGTTTTCACCGGAACCCACATCTTCTGTTCCACTTCTCCAATATCATATGAGATAACCTCTCCATCACCATTATAAACAAATACAGTGAGAGAGGGTCTCCTTGCCGGAGTCCTCTTTCAGGCTTAAAAGCTGGTAGGGAATCTCCATTCCATATCACTGCAAGGTTCATATTAGTGATGCAGAACATAATTAAATCAATTAAACTCAAGGGAACATAAAAAAATCTCAACACTTCCCTGACAAAATCCCAAGACACACAGTCGTAAGCATTATGTAGATCTATCTTACAAATCAAAGCACCTTTCCGACCCTTTTTCCCCATAAGAGAATGCACCACTTATTGTGTCACCAAAATATTATCTGTAGTACTCCTACCAGCCAGAAAACTATTTTGGTAAGGATCAATAATCCTTTGCAATATAGGCCTGAGGCGATTAACAAGCACTTTCGACAAAATTTTGTACGAAGTATTCAACAAAGTAATAGGTCTAAAATCCTTCAAAGAAGCTGGCCGAGATCGTTTCGGGATAAGAACCATATGCGCCTTAAGCATCTCCATATTCACCTTACCGGATTTCAACGCCTCGTCCACAAACTGAAAAATAGTTTCTTTAACCACATCCCAGTTCTTCTGATAAAAAATAGGCTGAATACCGTCAACACCTGGAGCTTTCAACCCTTTCATAGAAAATACAGCATTACGTACTGTTTATACCTCAATTTACAATTGAGGGTAAATTGGTCTTATCATAATTATAATCAAGATGAGTGGTCAGGATTTAATCAAAATTCCTAAAGAAACTAGGATTCTGCACCACCCTAGTTCAAATTGAATTAGGAAAGTCTTGTAAATTAATTGTAAGGACTGAAATTAATTAATTATTAATTAAATAATAATTATTTTATTGAATAATTATTATTAAAAATCTTATGTGTGCCGCCCCTGCCCAGGTGAGTGGCAGAGAGGAAATCAATCAGAAGCAGTTTCCTTTGATATTGTTGCTTGCTAGGGAGGCACACAGATAAAAAAGGAAAGTTGCTTGTCATCTGCCCATGAGATGAAAAATACCTCATGGACATACATAGCAAGGCCCAAGTCGTCTCCCATACAGAGGAGAGGCCGCCCTCTGCCCTGCAGAGAGATATTTTTCTCTTCCTGCAGGAAGGAGGTAGAGAGCTAAAGTTTGTTAGCAAGAGAAACATCTATGCACGTGAGAGAGGCATGAGATTTTCAACCTCACACCTCCTCCATATGATAGACCAACCATAGTGGAGAAATCGCCTAGCCCTTTTCCCCTCCCCGGGAGGCGAAGTTGCAACTTGTATTTTGTTCAATTAAGGATAAAATAGTAAAATTGATCAATTGAAGAGGCTAGAGGCTGCGACTTCTTCCAAGGATCACACCATGATGATCCTTGAGCTATGTAGATCATCTTGGTAAAATTTCACCTCATTCTGACATCGGAGTAAAAACTTATGCCCGATTTTCAGTTAAGGACATTTTCAGGAGTGAAACCAAATTCATCATGATAGAGAGCTCGAATTAACTTGGGATTTTTTCCATGATCTTATGGAGATATTTTAAGCTTACTGGTGAAATTTTAGTTGAATCTGAAATCGTTCGCAACTTTTGCATTCTTTTCAATTAAGGACATATGGCTTTCTCACCCCGGTTTAAGCCATTTTCTTAATTAATTATTATTTTTATGATTTGAAGAGCTAAATATGGCTAAGTATGAGTAATTTCGTGGCCTTGGTGTTCAAAGTTCAAATCGTGATGTCAATTGGCCACTACTTAGCCAGATTAGTTGATTTCAGCACAAAAGAAGCAACGAAGGCCTGCTGCAATGTGATAGGCAGAAGGAACAATTGTCATCAACTACCCAGAAGGAAGATTTCCATCTCCTATCCAAGCAATGTGGCGCCCTAGCATCTATTTTACCCTCTCCCCAGTAGTTGGAAGCAATCAGAAGAAGAAGGAAGCTTCACTGCACCTTCCTAGAAGCTGTCATCTGCATAGGAGGAGGATTTTGCCTTTCTCAGCAAGGCAAGCCCATTAAATGCTCAAGCCCAAACCGTCCCCTATATAAAGGGAGGCCATTCTCAGGTTTCAGCAGATTCCGCATCTCAAACATTTCTCCCGAGAAATCAAAAACCAGCTCCTGCAGCTACAAACTTGCTCCGCGCAAAAAACCAAGCTCCGTGCTTATTTTCTCTCTGGCTCTGCGCCATTTTCACCTTGTTCATCACGAGTTCTTCACTCGTTCTTCATATTTTCCTTGATTAGATCTTGTCTCAGGACAAACAAACACTCTTTTAGTGTTTTTCTCTTGTTTCAATCTTGTCTCCGGACATACAAACACTGTACATGTGTTTTTCATTCATAAATAGCAGATCAGTTTATTATTTTCTTTTCAATTTCAATTGCAATCAAAGCACATCTCTCAGATCTGATCCGAAAAGAGAAGAGGCCCAGTTATGAGAAGTAGTTCGTGTGGATCCAATGATTTAGATGCTCCGGTGTGACCCAGTCCCCACAATCGTTCTGATCTTTTAATCTGCTGCTCCGCGCACCAGATCTAGTTTTTACAACCTCTCTGTCAATTTCAGCAAATTGACTGGCACAGCCTTACGCTGTCATAAAGAATTCTCCACGAAAACTCTAGCAAGAGATTTTTGGCGCAACACGTACCTCATCCATCGCCAGGCCGCAATTCACACTTGCTTGTTCATCAGTCGTCAATTTAAGTCCAAATTTACCATAATCCGCTTCCAACGACCCACATGCCTGCCAACCAAAGAGCGATGAAAAGAAGTCAACTACATGTCTCCCCAGCACATCCTGATTACTAGTCCAATTCCCATCAATCGTCAAGCTTGTTACAAGATTTCGGTGCCTCCTCACCATAGTACTCAGATGAAAGAATTTTGTATTTCGTTCCCCCATAAGCATCCAATTTAAACATGATTTTTGCAACCAAAGAACCTCCTCCTGTAATAAAACTTGATGATATTCCTGTTGTAAACAAATTTCCAACTTTTGAAGGTAATCAAAAAAACCATACCCTACACTTTGTTGAATACCCCGAATTCTAGCCATGAGGATTCTTTTATTTTTATGAATACTACCAAAAACCTCAGTCTTCCAAACCTGAACCTCCTTAGTAACCTCTTCAATAGATTTAAGTAAATAGCCATGACCCTTCCCCCAAGCCACAGAGAACATCGGTTTGAATTCTACATTAGATAACCAAGCTGCCTCAAATCGGAAAGGTCTATTGTTTGCCGAGCCAAACCTTTCACAGTCCGTATCAAATAAAATTGGATGATGATCCAAGCACATGCGGGGTAACACAATTGTCTTTGCATATTCGGATTTTCCTCTAAAGTTTGTGCATTCCATAAGACCCTATCAAGCTTTTCTTGTAACACAATTCGGCCTCCAATCTTCCTAACCCAAGTAAAACGACAGCCAGACGATCCCACATCCATTAAAATGCAGCTACTCCAACGGTCCTTGAATTTCATAATATGATTAATAACATCTTGAGTATGTGAACTCCCACCCCACCTCTCATCAATTGCAGCAAAATCATTGAAATCTCCAAGTACACACTAAAGAAGAATCAATCGTTTCCACAAAGGATTTAAGTTCCGCCCAAAAACGATCCTTCCACGTACAACTCGGTCTAACATAAGCAAAAGAAAACACATGTTTAACATAATTTACCACCAAAGCAGTATGGATACACTGTTCCGAGGAACTCAACACATCCAAATTCACCTTGTCAACATGCCAAAATAAAGCAATACCACCAGCCATGCCTTGTGCAAGTACGGTAAAAAAAGAGGAAAATTTAAGAATTTTACCCAATTTTTGAACCACTGTAGCATCAACCTTCGTTTCCATTAAGCAAAGCACATCCGATTTATTATCCTTGACCAACTCCTTCACAGTTCGTTTAAACTTGGCATAACTTAAACCTCTGTTATTCCAAACTATTACCTTCATTGAGAAATATATTCAATAGTTTGGTGTGCAACACCATCGTCAACTTGCATGGAATCCTCCACCTTCTTGCCATCCGAGACTTGCATATTTTCTGTAGGAAGCACATCACTCGAGCTGCTTGGACTCGATTCACTCCCCCCGTGCTCAATTGCAGAGCCTTGAACCGATTTGTCTTTAGCAGGTGAAATAGCGAACCTTGTGGTAACACTTGATCGGCCTCCACAGTCTGCGTATTCCCCTGTTCTTTAATCACATAAAGTGTCCCCTTCTTTTGATTACAATTAACAATTTGGGCTGACCTTTTTGCTCCAGCTTTATTTAGAGCAGTGACAGATTTGGGCCCATTATTCCCATTCTTATTAGAAGTAGATGCAACATCCAGCCCATGCTTAATAGCACTTGCCTTAAAAGTAAAACCTCCAAGAGTAAAAGCATTAAAGTGATCAGCAAAATTCAATTCCGATCTTCCCTCCTTATGCACCTTCTCCTTTAAACGCTCCTTCCCCGAAAAACTTAGGCTGAGAACTGGTAACTTTTACCTTATCTTTCCCCGTCAATTTTCGTCTATCAATATTCTCATCAATTTGAGATTTCCTGCCCCCGACAGACTCTTTAATACTGACAGAATTTCTCCTTGAATCACGCTCCATATTAACTGCTTCTTGAGGTTTGCCCGTCGTCGGTTTTTGCTTTGGCATATTCTGTTTCCGATGTTGAACTAACATCCAAGGGCCATGCACCTTCTCCTCGGCTTCAGCTTGAGTTTCCGACACCTCAACAGACGTAGCGTCCACAGTCAGATCATCCTTTTTGTTTTGTAGACAATCCTCATTCCAATGACCCAAAATTCCACAATCAAAGCAAATCATGGACAACCCCTCATATTCAACATTCACCTGGTTCTTCTCCACAAAAGCTTCGGCTGTAATGGTTTCATTAGATCCAACTCCACACATACTCGAGCGAAACGCCCTCTCATGCCACCAGAAGTGAGTTCATCAATTTCGATCGCTCGACCAATCCTCTCCCCCGTTTTCTTCAAAGCTATTGAATTAAAATATTCCACCGGATGTTTGGGAAACGAACCCAAGCAATGATCTTCTCAATATGGTTAGAGCATGGCATAAAATTTGGCCTCCATTGACGAACCGTCAAGTAATGCCCTCCAATGATCCAGGGCCATCCCTCAAGCACATGCTTGTAATCACGCTTTCGCTCAAACTGAATAATGAAATAATCATGATCCAAATCGGTCACCTTATACTCACCCTCTAGATTTCAAAGGTGCTTGATTTTGGAAGACAACAGACTATACCCCATTGACTTACCCAAAAGCTTTACAATCAAAGCAGCCAAGGTTTTCTCATGGCAGCCTTCTTTTCTTTAGTGAAAGTGATCACATCCTCCCTGAGAACCATTTGTTCATCATCAGAATCATCATCTCCAAAGGACAACACATCCTTGGGGTCTTCATCTGTCCAGTCAGCCCATTTTCGCTCATCTTTCTTGTTGTTGCCTTTCACCATATCAACAAAGGACCATGAACGAGCTTCCTCTTAAGTATCTTTCCCATAATCAGTAGCCCCGTGAGAGTTTGCCGATTCCTACCGAATCTGTTTATACTTTTTCCGATTCCGTTTCAAATCCTCACCTTGGAAATCCATGTTTTGCGGAGAATTCTCCATCTTTTCTAAACCGCCCAAAAAAAAAAGATTTTTGCACCTATTATAGTATTGACTCTATTTTCTGAATGAATATGAATATATTTATTTTTATTATTATTATTATATATATATATGTATATATATATATATATATATATATATATTAATCATAACCGAATCGGAACCTTATAATAGTAAGGTTCCGATTTGGTTCCGGTTCCGAACCGCATAGTATAGTTTCAGTTTCGATTTTGAAAGTGTGATTTCGGTTCAGTTCTGGTTCGGTTCTTCGATTAGAACCAATTCGATTTTGAAAGTGTGATTTCGGTTCAGTTCTTCGATTAGAACCGATTCGATTTTGAAAGTGTGATTTCGATTCAGTTCTGGTTCGATTCTTCGATTATTTTGAAAGTGTGATTTCGATTCAGTTCTGGTTCGATTCTTCGATTAGAACCGAATCATGATCACCTCTAGGTGTGGGGGATTGATTTTTCTTGGGCTTATTTTCACCAGTCCAGAGGCATATATATAATGCAAAGAGTGAGAGGGTGCTGCTATTATGTATTGTAGATGTGAAGGCTCTCTCCATGGACAAATCACAGCATGATATAATGATGTTCCTCTAATTTCAATCATCTTTCCAGTAGAGGGACTAAAGTAATTGTTTCAACTATTACAAAACACAAAAAAACTAATCAATTCTAGATTCGAGAGAATTACAAAATTTTCAACAGTGCACAGCAAAGCTGCTTCCCCCCCTCCCCCATCTTCGGATCTTCACAGACCCCTTTAACCTCTTTAAGAGACATACTTTGGTTTTACCGAAACATGAAATTCCTTCTTTGATCTCTAAAATTTCCTCAGCCCTTGTATCCTAGAGCTTGATTCTGAAGATTTTGATTATCTTCTAATAAGCGATCATACTCAAGTAGCAAATCTGCAGATTGTTTCTGGAGGGAAGCTACATGTGCTGCAGCAGTATCGATCATTTTGTCTTTTTCTTCGGAATCAGACTTCATTTTCTTCAATTTCTCTGATAGAGTAGATATTTCTTCCTTTAGTAGCTTTATCTCCTTGGAGGCTTTTTCATCTTTCTCTTGAAGCTGTGTTTTCTCTTTCTGAAGTCGTTCTACTTCCTCATTCGAAGATCCCACACTACTCCTCAATCCGATAAGTTTTATAAGATAATGGTGCATACGGTCAATAATGAACCCAAGAAAGAGGGTAAAACCTACAAAGATCAAGTTCAGACTGTCAAAACACACAAGAGAACAGTAGAAGAGGAAGCTAGAGATAGAACAACATTCACTTAAAGTTATGACCAAGAAGCAAATGAGTTAACAATCAATGATTTGAGCAACTTTTTTCACTTTTAGATCAGCAATAGAACCAAAAATGTCACAATTGGCTATGAAAAAGATTCAACTTCTAAGAATTCTCAATGTTTGTGCAGTAATATAATCACTTATACTAAAATATGCATTACGCTGTAAATCTATGATGCAAAATAACTAAGAAGCTCCATCTGGATAATAGTAAGTTAGTAACACCGAGAAGCTATTACATCTTCACTTTTTCAAATTCTGGACAAACTGAAATGATGCACCTACATGCATCATTTGACAGCACGCTAAAGGAGTGGAAAAGCAACATGAAACAAGGTACTATCAGACGCCTGAAAACAATTACATATTTGAATTGGTTAAAGAGAATCCGTTCAGAGACAGCCTTTTCACTCAAATGCATCGAATGAATAAAGATTTTGAAGAACCAAATCCCAGACACCTTCAGCATTTCGTCTCATTATTGCAGTGGGGCTGTATAAAATTCTATTCCAATCCAAGCCTTTTATCTGGGCAGTCTAATAGTGCCATTCTTGCCTTAGATTCAGCATACGTCTAAACTAAAAATGCTGTGGCTTCCAAAAGTTAAAACAATGGGTTTTTGGACAGAGATTTGGGCACAAACTCACAATTCAATGAAATAATTCATCTTATAATTGACATCAGACTGAATAACTTCTAAGCCGTATGCACAAGTAAACCAAGAATAGTTTTATTTATCCTATGTAGCATACAACAATTGCATTCAGAGGAGAACATATTTATATATATACAAATATACATATTAACCATCAGCTTTCAGCAATTACCGATAAAGAATCTTTAGTCTCCATGACATATTTATGATTCAGTTCTGATTACTTCCTATTCAAGTATAGCAATCACAAACTTGCTATGCTAACAGAGGACCACTTGCTAATCAATAAGAAATGAAATTCTTCTATTCGCCCAACATAATTGACAATCAACAAGAAATGAAACTCCCCTATTGGCCCTAATATAATTGATATTACACGCCCTTCTGATATTGAGAGAAAAGTAATATAGTTTTCAACCAAAATACTGAGATAAACTTAAGCCTTCCAAACCATTGCTATCTTAAATTATTATGCGCATTGCTTCCAAATCACTCCTATTATAAAGCTTCAAACTGCTTAATTTCAAGCAAGGATTTTATTATGAGACATAACTCAACTTTAATCTGGTGGTGTCCACCGTAACTACCAACTTTAGCATTGTTAAGCATGAATAACAATTTCCTTAAAATAGGGCTTATGACATGAGATGAGAGCATCCTAGTTGCAAGACCCTGTTGGTCATAGTGTGTACATAAGCTTAATTAAGCCAACTGCCTCTATATGCTCCCCAGAAATGATTATGAAAGAAGAAAACAGCAATGCCAGATATATATCTCATGTTACTTCTAGGATGCACTTAGTCATAATGCTGTTTTAGTGTATAATTGTAAACTTCTATATATTCCCATTTTCCACTGGGAAGCCTACAACTAATTATTCCATGAATTTCACAAAGATAAAATCCATTTAATCTAGACAACAGCAGACTGGATTAAAAGATTTATTCTAAGAGATTCTTGGTATGGAAGCATGAAGTAAAATATAGGGGTAAATAACATAAAAGTTATCTACTTCATATAGTTGCTGCATATACGCGTGCAGGGGCACAAGGAAGAAAGAAAAGAAGGGATTAAATAAGATAGGAATGACAAAGCATATTGAAGGCTCTAAAAGAAGATCCTGTTCAAATCTTCATATCTGTCTATTGAATGCAAAAGTCTATCTCATAAGGCAAACAGACAAATTTTTAGCACAAATATCAGAAAGCTATAGACCGTAACACTTTCACAACATATGATGCATCATCCATCAAAACGAAAAACATTTAACAATAACTTCATGTCTGCCTAAAACCATGAACACCAATGGTGCATTGACATACATGGCTTAGAACTCTTCTAAAAGAGCTGTTGACAAAAATCATCTTATACAATTGACGCAATCCTAATTCTCTTGGGAAAATTGACTTGACAATAGGTCAATTGTAAATGAAAAATATGATTGTTTCAAGCATAAGTACTAAATTTCATGCTAGATTAATATTTTCACATAACTTTCCGCTAATACAGTCTGTTTTTTCAGATGGAGCAACAGCTCAAACTACTTAACAACTGTCATAATAGTTTCTAGATCTACATATTGAGGGTTTTCTGAGTCCTGTGTAGAGTTCATTAGATTATATTTTACCAGTTATTTCCTATTATTTCATTTTTCAGTTTTGTTTTCTTTCACAGTTCCATTTTATTCTTCTAGTGTACCAAGTTAAACCATTAAGCAGTTGCTTATAAGAAAAAGTCGTTGCAACTAATGCCCATATAGTATTTAGTTACCACCATTGACATTCATTTCTACCTTTGATAAACTGATATGCAAATCATACCTACCCTTCTGAAACAGTTACATTTCCAACATATTTTCAACTCCTCTACTCAAAATGAAGAAAACAATCAAATGGGTAATTGCCTATGTAAAGTTAATGAATTTTAGCACTCAAAAGAAAACAACTTCTAAATTCTCTTAAACCAATCTAAATTCCCTTATGTAACATTTAGAGGCAAAATCTCAAAATCGAAGGTTGCCAACAAAAAGTCATGATTCAGCTACTAGCACTATTAGAAATCTCAGAAAGCACTTTCCCTTTCCCTCTATGAGAATGCCGGTATCAAGCAAAGCAACATTGTCTGCTAAACAAGGCAAAATAATTTGAAACCCAGCAAAAATGCTAGAAATAACATACAAAGCATAAAAAATGAGCAGAAGCATACCCATGAGAGAAGCCTCAAGCAAGTGGGTTCTCCACAGAACCTGATCCATAGGTGACATAGTACCAAGCTTTGCACCCTTGTTCTGGATCTTGATAATGCTCATCAGACTTGATAAAAGAATCACAGACATGGTACCGGCAATGGTTTTCATAGTGGCTGGACCTTTCCCCATTTTCAACTGATCTAAGCTCTTTATAACAAGCTCTCTCAGAGGCCCAATCTTTACCAATAGAAGGAATGCCACAACACCCTCAGCAAAAAGAACCAGAAACAACAACTGAATCATTTTAGCTCCCAAACTCTGAAAAAGACTTGCTTTTGAGTTTTGAGTCACTGCCTAACCACAATCTTCATCGGACAAAGGGGCTAAAAAATGAAAGATTTAGCAAGAAACTTCTACTTAAGAATCTTTGGTTTTTGACTGTTGGCTTTTGATTTCTCCACAAAAACTCAAAAGCCCACTTCAGTAAAGCAGATTTTATCTTTGGAAAAGTGAGGGTTTAAGGGTAAAGATGTGTGCATTTAGCCCTAAGTAGAAAGCAATATCTTTTGAAGAAACTCATTTTTTCTGTTAGCTTGGGGATTAGTGGTATGGTATATCTGTTAATGGGCTTGCTTTTTTAGGCCAGAAAAGGATTAAGAAAAAAGAAAATAAAAATGGTCACTAAACTGGTCAAAAGCAAGAAACTTAAAAACTGGATGTACAAAAAGGTATGGAAAGAAGACTTTTTTTTTAAAGCCTCAGAAGAAATTATTTTTTGGTAGAAAACCTCAGGAGAAATTATGCAAGGCAGTGTTTGGTTGGGGTTGTGGCCTTGTGGGTAAGTGGTGTCTGTAGGCACTTTGACTGTAGTCGTTGTAAATGTAACATGAATGGAAGAAACTGTTGTTGTTTTTTACTACAAATCTAATTCTACAATATACACAAAGGAGAGGTATTGATGCAATCTATTTGTACTTTACAGACAGGTTGAGGTTGGCTGTTTTGTGAAGAAGAAAAGTTCTTGCAAGTGCCTAAAAGCCTGCACGCTTCCCAATCTAACGCTTGACAAAGCTAAAAAAAAGAATCTAATGATAATTACATAAATGCCATCCCAAGAATCCAAGTGTCTTGTCTTCTGCTGACCTTTTCTTAGCTTGGAGAGAATGAAATCTATATTCAATAGATAGAGACAAATTCATTCCAAAAAAAAAAAATAGATAGAGACAAATAAAAAGGCCCAATGGGTGCCTTTTGGGCCTAATGATGGAGAGCAGAGCCACACAGGGTCTTAGCCCAATACAAGGAAACTCTCGGCTAAGGAAGAATTTGTGAGTTGCCCAAATATTTGTTTCCTTTACTTTATTTCATGGGTAATTATTTGATACATCGGCAGTGTAAATTTTGGACTCCACAAGCGGGTTGTGGAGTTGACACATATCCATTTTTTAAATTAATTAAGTTTTAAATATTTCAATCTAGTCCCTAGAGGACACATGTCACCCTTCAGGACCCACTTGTGTAGTCTGCTAAACTCCATCGCCGGTGTATTGTATAATTTGCCTTATTTCATTTCAAGTTTCAACTTTGAACACAATTGGTGAGGGTAACGAATAGGGTGAGCAGAACCGACCCGACCTGAATAATCCAACCAGTTTTGTCGGTTTCAGGTCTTGCGGATCGGTCCATTCGGGTAAGGTGGGTTGCTCGGTGCAACCCGACCTAAACGTCGGTGTCTCGGTTGGCTATCGGGTTCAAATATTAAGACCCGAAACCGATAGTTAAAAAGATAATCTTTTTTAATATATATTATGTTTTTTATAATTTAGTATATTATATATATATTGAAAATTCTGTAACTATAAAAGCTAAATAAATCAGAAATGAAACCAACAACTTAAAAACTGAACTTGAATTTTTTTTCTCTTTCCTTCTCTCTCTTGCTCGACCCATCGACGGAACCCATACTCAATCTCCTCCCTTCTTCGATCTCCGACCCCAGCAGCCCCTTTCTTCTTCTCTTTCGAGTTCTATTCTTCAAAAATTCTAAACCTCAACCTTTTCTTTTTTTTTTTCAAATTTCCCTAAATTCCCAAATTGAAAAATCGCAAACCCTAACTCCATTGGGTTATTCCATTTTTCTTGTCTGAAATTCCTTATTCACCGATTCAGTTCCTTCTTTGGTTTGTAATTTCGCAAATCCCCAATCCTTTGTAGAACCCTAACGACGACAGAGATGATGAAGGTATTTGATTGAATGTGGCTTTGTTTGTATTTTTTGGTTATGAATATTGATTGGGATGAAGGTGGCTTTGTTTGGTGTCGGCTTGTGGAGTGCTTTTTTGTTCCCTCATTTTCTGTCTATGAATGGCTGAACTATTAATACACTTTTCAAGCTTTATGAGTTTAGAGTAAAATGAAATGCTCTCCCTTGATCACGGTAGTCGGCTTTGATTCTGAATCTCTGACTGTATCCCTATGAGGCCGCACAAGGTGTCTTGTTCTCTGTATCCATCTTATTGAAATTCAAGAACATTTTTTGCTCACCTTAATTGTTTGTTGCTTATCTTCATAATGTTTCTTGGTTCCTGCTTTAATTTTGTTCTCTTGGTTCCTTCTTGCGTTTTTTTGTTCTTGGTTCCTAGGTGTCTTGTGTTTTGTATGCATCAATCTTATTGAAATTCAAGAACTTTCTCAAACTGTCAAGAACCGACCGATTGCTTGAAAAATCGATCAAAACCGACTTCCTCAGTTTCCGTCGGTTCCTATGGTAGTTAGGTCGGTTTTCGGTGCCCTTTTTTCCATCGATTTTGTCGATTTTAGGTGAGTCACCGACCGAATGCACCGAAACCGACCCGATGCTCACCCCTAGTGACGAATATATTAGATTTTTTTTCTTCTTACGGCTGCTGGTGCATGTATAGTGGCCTCTCTCTTGAGGCAGTTCTGAAGAAACTATATAACTATGGACCCAAAGCTTACACGACAATCTTTATGTAGGATAGGAAGTTCCATATGAAGGACAAGAGTCTTAATGTCATCTATCATGTAATAAAGTGTAAGCATTAACTTCGTTTTGTCTGAATCTGTTTTTTTTTTCTTCTTCTTTTTCTTTATTGATTAAAGTCTGAATCCATTAAAAAAGTTTGTACGAGTATCTATAAATCATTTGGTCCCAAAAATTAAAAGTTTAAATTATTAATTTGTTATATATATATATTGTGACCAATAAGGATGCAATATAAATTACTAAGTTTTAGAGCAAAATGCAATTTGTCCACTTCAAGCATTAGCAAATTAGCAACAAAAGGAGGGTGCAAGTCAGATTCCTGTCATATATAGCAAGGGCATCATCACAATCATTTCCTTTTTAATATATATGTTGGATCTTTGCTTCTTCAAATTGTTGAAGCCTGTTGTTTTTTATGATAATAAAATAAACCCAAGTATGTTAGCTAATACATCTACTTAGTGTGCAGTGAAGTCTTTAATAGTAGAAAAGTTAAGCATTGTAGACTCCTAAAAAGAAAGCTTCATTAGTGACACTAATGTAGAAGAATTCCACTAAGCCTTAGGCACATGGAGAGCTCAAAGTTTCCAAGAAAGATTATTGAAGCCAAAGGCAGCAATTTCATAATGCAAAGTTCAAGTTTGAAGAAGTATATTCAAGTCAGCATGTGAGAAGAATACTCAAGTCGAGACAGAATTTCGAAGTTAGAAAAAGACTGGAAGATATTAGTGGGATTATTGTTCTGGAGATTAAAGTGACTAGAAGCTACATGACAAACAGTACGGATGCGCTGAAGTGATCAACGTCATACGGACGCGCAAGAGTTGTCAACAGCTGGCGCGACTAAAAGACAAGAAAACGTGAAAATAGTTTGAGTTTCAAACTAAAACGGCTAGTTCGCTGGAGAGTAATATAAATACTCAAATCTAACTGTTTGAGTCTAAGTTTTGGAGCATTTTTGAAGATCAAATCAGTTACTCTCTCTGGAATTTCAAAATCCGTAAAATCCAAGTCTTGCTCTCACTATAGTTTATTCTTTTAGCTTGGATACTTTTATTAGCGCTTAAAGTTCATACTTTTAGATTGTTTTAGGCCTGATTGTTTGTATTTCGATCTGTTAGGATCATTTCTACACTTTGATACTCTGTTTTTTTTTGTGTTTGTTCAAGTGTGGGTTTGCACTTGGGAATGTTTTGAGTGTAGGTTTGCACTCGGTGTCAAAACTTTGGGTTTGAAGTTTTGGGATTGTATAAAGGTGTTGTGAAGACCAGATTAACTTCACTGATAGTGGATTTTAAAATCCTTGGTGTGTGGTATCCAAGGTGAGGACGTAGGTGTGAAAGGCCGAACCTCTATAAATCGAAGCGTCTTTAATCTTCCATCATTTCTTCTATCGTTCCAGTTTTATCATCTCTTACTCTCTTTACTTTTCCACTATTCAGTTGTTAACGTCTTTATCAATTTCCATTATACTATCGCTTGCTTTCATTTGTTGTTTATCTTTCTGCTTTGCATTAGTGACTTTAATTGCATACTCTGAGCTAGTGTCTTTAACACGTTTTTCAGAGAACTCAAAATTTTGATTAAGTGCTATTCAGCCCCTTCTAGCACATCTAATTGGACCAACACAAATTAATGTCGGAAATCCCTTGATTCACTACTGGTAAAGGAAATAAAAATCCTACTAAAGTGGAGATGAATTAACATATACAGTTTCCTTATTTACAACAAGAAACACAATTTCTTACAGTTAATGTCGGAAATCCCTTGATTCACTACCGGTAAGGGAAACAAAAATCCTACTAAATAAAAATCATTGTCTTACAACTTTGGTTTGGTCATTTAATTTCCAACTCATTGATTCAGTTAAATAAAGAAAGTCAAAAATTGAAGGAGACAAATGACAACAATATTTGATAGTGTAGAATTAATTGATTGGTAAGTTCATAACACTAACCTTTGCGGAAGCAAAAAATTCACGACGCCTTGTAGAGTACTTTGTTTGGGGTCTAGTTTCGTTCACTAGGATTGAAACTTGTCTTGTACGATCCAAGAACCACTTAAACCGAGTTTTAAACAATGGTGTAAAGTTCTTGAAGATTTTTGCTCTTTCAAAAAGCTTACGGTATCTTTTCTTCTTCAATGCTAATCACAATGAAGAATTCTTAACCAAATGAAACAGTTTTCTAAAAAACTGTTTCTTTATTTAGCACTTACTATATACAATTAGCATAAGTGGGCAAACGATTGCCAAACAACCTTTTCCACTTTTATGCTTATGTTGCCTTGGGTCAAGCCCAATTGGGTGGCCCAAGTTCAACATACTCCTACTCGAACAAATGGGATTGACCGCACATCAAGTAAACATAACTCGAAAATTCCTGTCCATACTAGCAAATGGACTACTCGAACAAATGGGATTGACCGCACATCAAGTAAACATAACTCGAAAATTCCTGTCCATACTAGCAAATGGATCATACGATCGGCGAGTAATACCTGCAATTCGGGAGCACTTATCTACATGCATGTTAGTGTCATTGTAGCTGCTACAACCCGTTATCAAATCAAATTAATGTGATAATAACTGATGCGCCAAGGGCTTCTCCTGGACTTGGAGATGACAATGGAGAGCATGGAAATGGTGAGCAAGGGCTGCAAGGAAGCATGGAGATGCATGAAGATCAAGGAGATATCGTTGAGCATGTTCCAAGCACCAAGAAGATGCCATTTGATCCATTAATGATGCCTATTGGTCCAATAACAAGAGCAAGAGCTAAGAGGTTCAAGGATGCACTCATGGGCCTTGTTCGAAGTCATCTAGATGATATGAAAGTCATTGATGCGCAATTGAAGAGGTTTGGTGATGATTTGAGCAAGCATTCATCCATTGATTCCAAGATCATCACCTTACTTGCAATCGATATGAATTAGAGCTTAAATGTGTTATTTCGGCCATTGTGGGCTTTATTCTATCTTAGACTAGCTTATTGTTATGTTTAGATGACATTGGGATTGGGCCTTGTTTGACTAAGTCAAATCCTTGTTTAATTATGTCTTGTTATTTATTTTTCCTAGTTGGACTTGGATTATGTTTTTCCTTGTCCTTATTTTATGTGTGCCGCCCATAGGGCTTTATTTGCTTATCTAGGTCGACCCCTTTGCCTATCTAAGGGATTCAACCTCCTCTTGTAAACACAAGTTAAGTTTTTCAATCAAAGAGAGTTCTTTTGAGAATTTAGTTTCATTGTTCAAGTTTGAGCATACTTAAGATTTCTTCAATCTCGTAGAGTCCTAGCAAACAATTAGATAGTGATTATCTAGTTGTGTTTCTTGTGATCTTAGGTTGTCAATTGCAGGTCTAATTGATCATCTAGGGCCGACGAAAGAAGATTGGATCTTTAGGAAAATTATCAAATTCATCAAGTCTAAAAGTTGGAGTTTCATGTTTGATCTTCGGAGGATTTTCAAAGGTAGATTTGATTCTATCACAACTAGATTCGTATCAATTGGTATCAGAGCATAGGTTTTTATCTTCAATCGGTAAATCTATCTTTATATTCATCAAGTTTTTCATCCATCAAAGTCTTATCGCAATTTTCAAGTTTCAAAAATTCAGAAACTTTCGATTTTTGTTGTGGATTCATTAGTGGTCAGATTGCTTTAAATTTTAGATTTGGAGTCCTCATACATCACTGTTATATCAAAAAATATCAAAAAAATTTAAAAAAATAAAAAAAAATTTCGACCAGAAAATTATGAATTTTGTTCTGCATTCGTTAGTGGTTGGAATTGGTTGAATTTTTAGATTTAGGATTTTTACGTCTTGATCTTTTTGGGAAAAATAGTGAAAATTAAAAAAAAAATCAACAAGAGTTGGCATTTTTGGAGATTTTGGTTTGCCGGTTATTTGGGAATTTCTTGAAGGATAATTGGCCTTTTTAATTAGGGCTTCAATTTGACCTTAATTTGAGAAATTGAGAGTTGTTTTAAGATTTTGGGAAAGCTTTTGCTGCAATTGAAGTATTGATTTTGAGAATTTCAATTTGGAGCTCATTAAATTCAAAATTAGGGTTCATGAGTTCAAAATTAGGGTTCTTGGTTGATTGGAATTGGATTTTTTTTGATTTGTGGGCAATTGATCTTAATTGAAGCAAATTGGAGGTATTAAAGTGTTTTTGGAAAGTTGAATCAATTGATCTTAATTGAAGCAAATTGAAGGTATTAAAGGGTTTTTAATTTGGGAGTGTTTTAAAGCTTGTTGCAAATTAGGGCTTGAAAACCTTGACCAGGCGCGACCTACCTCAGGAGATTTTACAAGTTTTGCTTCGAAACCTTGCCCAGGCACTGCCCAACCTTGCCTAGGCGCAGCCTACCTCAGAAAATTTGTGAAGTTTGGTTTGTTTTGAGATCACTTACCTTTGATTCACTCTAGTTTTGCTACTAATTGTTTGTTCCTCAAGTAGGTCACGAAAAGAGCGAAGTAATCCTTACAAGTTGTTCTTATTAGGCCTAATGAAGCTAAAAGGAGTGGTAAAAGGTAATTGTGTGAGATCATCAAAAGAGATAGAGGGCAGCCAACCCATAGGTTGAGTGCAAACACGAGAGCACTTGTTGGTAATCACACACACACACACACACACACACATTAATTGAGAGGATTTTCTTTATTTTACTAACCTTTTATGGCAGGTACAATGGGGGATAGAAAAGATGGAGAAAATCAAAGAGGAAATCAGGAAGCAGACTTGGCTACTATGATGCAAACTCTAATGCAACGAAATGATGTCTTAACTAATGAAGTTCAACAAGTAAGACAAGCTCAAAATCAACCTAGAGCTAATCCTGCTCAATTACCACCACCAAGGGAAGGTGAATTGGGAGATGAAGCTAGGGAGCCTTAAGTTAAAATACAAGTTCCTATGGGAGGTCCATTAGATAAATTGAGGGAGCAAGAAGCTGGAGGTCAAGCTTATATGGACAACTTGCGGCCTAGAAGGGTGGTTGATAGAGAGGAGCCTAAAGACAACATCAAGTACACAATTCCTAAGTTTAATGGAAGGGAGTTCCAGAGGATTATTTGGATTGGGAGTCTAAGTTGGATATGTACTTTGATTATCATCTTTATGCCGAATATAGGAAGGTACAAATTGCTATCCTTGAGTTTGTTGAGAATGCTTTAAATTGGTGGAATCAATTGGTGCAATCTAGGAGGAGAAATAGGGAAAGACCAATTGACACATGGGCTGATTTGAAGAGTGCTATTTGTGCCAAGTTACTACATCACTTCTCTTTATCAAAGATTGCAAGCATTGAGGCAAGGATCTAAGAGTGTTGATGAGTACTATTCGGAGATGATGTTATTGATGTCTAGGGCTGAAATTAAAGAAGTTCCACAAGTAGGGAGATTCATGATTTTGTGGAGATGCAACAACATTGTGATTTAGAGGAGATGTTGCAACATGCTTTGAAGGCCGAGGGTCAAGTGAAGAGGAATAGTGTGGCCAAAAGGGCTTTCACATCATCAAGTAGCTCATGGAAAACTCCTTACAAGAAAGAAGAGAAAACTCCATACAAGGAGAAGTGATTGGTCGTCAGCAAATCATAAAAATAAAAATCCCAACAATTACTAACTAAAGATAGCTAGGGCAAGTAGGGGTCGATCCCACAGAGAGATAGGTTATTATTCTTTTTCTTAAAACAAACAAATAAAATAAAGAAGATTTTTAAAATAAAATTAAATCAAATCAAACTAACAATTTAAATTATCTAAGAAACAATCAAGAAATTAAAGAAAACAATTAATTAGAAAGCAGAAGATAAATTGAGAAAACAATTAAGAGAAACCTCCAACATAGAATTAATATCCCTCTTGACAATAATAACACGGATCATTGATATCTAAAGATTATGAAAACAATGGATAGCTTGCTTGGAATTTAATCCTAAATTACCTTAATTAGATAAAGCTCTTGATCCAGTGTGAATTATCCCTTTTATTCTTTAAACAATTACCTCTTGATCCAGTGTGATAATTACTCAAGAATAAAGCATTAAGATCTAGTAATTTACAAGCACAATGGGCAATTAAAAATTGGTCAAAGATTCTTAAATCCCTTGGAAGGAAGATCCTTCGCTTCCAATTGCTACCAAACAATTAAATCCGAAGATCCTTCAAGATTTAATTTAGCTAATGCTACTTAATTT